>MU788101.1:0-28731 GCA_026770625.1 Nicotiana glauca
TTGTCACTTAAATTGGAAAAAACTCCCTTATGCATTACCCTTGGGGTAGGCGCGTAAAAAGGAGGTGTGACACTCGCTATTTTTTTTTTGAGAAACTGAAAATTTTATTTATATAATACTACGTAAGTTCAAACATAGGATCCGTGGAGTATACTCCATTTGTTACAATTTCTAGACTAACAGAAAATAAAATAATTAAAAATCACAGTAAGATACATCACATCAATTATGTAACGACTGGTTTTACAAATGTGTAGTCATGAAATATACAAAAAAGACTGCCACTATATACAAAAATATACAAATAGGCTGCCACTATACAAAAGAATATACAAAATAGACCGTCACTATATAATTTTGTAATAACCCTTCTCTTGTTTTTAATTGAATTCTGTATCTCTGAGACCTTAAAAACCTCATTTAGAGTCGCCTCGATTTGCGTATGCAGTCTGGGCGCTTAGTCGGAAGGCTTAAATATGAAAATCTATGAAAATGCTAAGTTTTGATTATAAAATGAGCAAATTTGAATTCGGTCATCATTTTGGATAAACGGACCCAGACCCGTGATCCGAGGTCCCGGAGAATCCGTAGAAAAATATGGGACTTGGGCGTATGCTCGGAATTAAATTTCGAGGTCCCAAACCCAATAAATGAATTTTTAAGTAAAATTAGTTTCTGAAATTATTTAAGTAAATTTGAAATGAAAATTGATTAGAACATGTTGGTATCGGGCCTGTATTTTATTTCCGGTGCCTGATACAGGTCTTATACATGATTTAAGTCCTTCCTGTAAAATTTGGTTAAAAACGGACGTCGTTTGACGTGATTCGGACTTGAATTGCTAAATTTGATACTTGAAGAAGTTTGAGAAAAAAATCTTGATTTTGAGGTTTGATTCATTGTTTTTAGGTTATTTTGGAGATTTGATTGCACAGATAAGTTCGTACGATGTTGTTGAGTTAGTACATGTGTTTGGTTAGGAGCCCCGAGGGCTCGGATGTGTTTCAGATGTGTTTTGGAAGGTTTCAGACTTAGAAAATATTGCAAGTTTTTCAGCTGTTGGATTTCTGATGCCTCTTTCTTCGCGTTCACGGGAGTACCTACGCGAACACTATGTGTAAAATGTGATGAAGGGAAAATCCTTCTACACGAATGCGTAGACCAGGACGTGAACGTGAGGTAGTGGAGGGCCATACCTTCGCGAACGCGAGCCTAACCACGCGAACGCATAGGCCAAAGTGGGCCTGGGCAGGGGGTGGGGTAAATACCCTACGCGAATGCGATCCTTGGAATGTGAACGCGAGGCTCGAGTTGTTCCTTCTTTGCGAACGCGAAGGCTTATGCAGCCTGACCCATCGCGAACGCGAAGGGCCTGTCGCAAACGCAATGCATATTTTTGCCCAGTTATTTTAAAAGACCCAAAACAGAATACTTTCGGGATTTCATAAATATTTCACAAACCTCTTCTTCTCCAAAGCTCCTAGGTGATTTTTGAAGTACTTCTTCACCAAAACTTCTTGAGTAAGTAATATTTAACTTGTTTTCTTCATTTTCCATTAACACACACTAGATTTCTAGTCCTAAAACATGTAATTAAGGCTAAAAAAATAGGAATTTGGGTAGAACTAGGGCTTTTTGATTAATGGTGATTTAGACCTCGTTTTGGGGTCAAATTCTGAAAATAATTATATATTTGGACTCGTGGGTGAATGGGGGATTTGATTGTGGTCCGAACCTCGTATTTTGACCAAGCGGGCCCGGGGTCGATTTTTGGGTTTTTTGGGAAGAATGATTGGAAAGCTATAATTAGGCATTGGATTCGAATTGTTTAGCATTATTTGATGTTATGAAGTCATTTATGTATAGATACAATTGATTTGGAGTCGAATTCGAAAGGAAAGGCAGCTTTTGAGGATTGAGTTGGCCGTAAAAGTTCGAGGTAAGTATTTGGTCTAACCTTAGCTTGAGGAATTAGTCGTTGAGTCCTATTTGTTATGTGGTATTAGTCGTGTACGATGTATAGGCATGGTGACGAGTATCTATACGTTGGTGTACAGTATGACCGTGAGTCTTTGTATTGTAAATATCTTGATTTCATTATATTCTTCATGCTTTGGTGATGATTTCTAGTTGTTGTGAAAAGTTTGTGGAAGGAATTGAGACCTTTGAACATCTTGGAGCATTGGCTCGAGTTATATTACGAATTGTAAAAGTATATGAGCTGATTGAACCCTTTGGAGCATGGGCTCAAGTGGTAAAGTGAGTTAGGAAGTATAAGTGAAAGATAGAGAAAGAGTTATTGAAATGTTCCCTTGCAGGAATTTAATTGTTTAATTGTTGTTCCGTTGCCGGAATTTAATTATTTATTTGTTGTTCCCTTGCCGGGATTTCTATATGTTCTTGTTTATTTCCCTTGCCCTTGTTTGTGATTGTTGTTTGGGTGACGGAGAGTGTTAAAGCACGAAGGGTGATGACGTGCATTGTTGATATATTGAGGAAGAGTATTAAAGCACAAAGGGTGATATCGTGCCGCATGATGTAACATTTCATGCTGATTCTATTGATTATATGTGAGGAAAGAGAGTAAAAACACAAAGGGTGATGCCGTGCAATTTTATCAAATAATTGCTTTGGTGAGAAAAAAGAGTAAAAGCATGAAGGGTGATGCCGTGCATATTTTTATTATATCATTGCTTGGTGAGGACGAGAGTAAAAGCATGAAGGGTGATGTCGTGCACTTATTGATTTCTGATTCTTTATTGATATATGAGTTATGTTGCTTCCTTCGTTACTTGATGACTTTACTCGGAGTTGTTATCTTCCCCACAACATGCTCCCCTTCCCATATTGATTGGTTATCTTTGTATCTTTGTTCTACTGTATATATATAACTACACAGGTTTATGTGATAGTCTGGTCTAGCCTTGTCACTACCTTACCGAGGTTAGGCTAGGCACTTTCCAGCACATGGGGTCGGTTGTGCTGATACTACACTTTGCATTGTATGCAGATCCTGGAGTAGTATTTGGTGCTCAGTAGTAGCTCGAGAGCCAGCCTTCAGTCTATCGAGACACCGAAGTAGCTTTGCAGGCGTCCGCAGGCCTGACGTCTACTTTATCTTATATTTCATTTTGTTATCTCACATATTCGAGACAAACAATGTTATATTTCTTTCAAACGGTTGTATGTAGTACTCTTAGTAGTCCGTGGATGTTGTGACACCAGGTTCTGGTTAGAGGCATGTATTGGTTTGGATATTTTGGTTTTATATTTACTTAAGACTTTCGCTAAATTTCATATTTTGCTGTTATTTAATTATTTATTCTCTATTAATTAAATTGGTAAAAGGATTTAAAACAATAGTGTTTATGGATTTCTAAATGTGTGGCTTGCCTAGCTTCTACAAGTAGGCACCATCACGACTCCCAATGGTGGAAATTTCATATCGTGACAAGTTGGTATCAGAGCTCTAGGTTACACAGGTCTCACAATTCACGTACAAGCTTAGTAGAGTCTGAGAGATCGGTACGGAGACGTGTGTATTTATCCTCATAGGCTATAGAGTTAGGAAAAGTTTCACATTTATTCTTTCTTGTCGTGCGGTTTAGTTTCTCAATGCTAATTGATTTTTTACTCTGTTCTTTTGTAGATGGCGAGAACACGCGCTTTCTCTTCTACCGTTCAGCAGTCCGAGCCCCCAGCAGCTCTCACGAGGGGCAGAGGGTGAGGCCGAGGTTGTGCTAGAGGATGAGGTAGGGGCAGAGCTCAGCCCAGGGTAACATCACCCATAGCAGAGCCTCAGGTTGATTTTTATGATGAGGTTCCAGCCCTAGCAGTTCCGGTGAGCCCAACTCAGTTCCCAGAGGAGTTTATTGCCACCCTAGTCCTTCAGGATGCTCTGGTCCGTCTAGTGGGCCTTATAGAGAGTTTCACCAGGGCAGGTTTACTTCCTGTAGCACCAGTCATCTCTCAGACTGGAAAGAGTGCCCAGACTCCTGCTACTCGAACTCCGGAGCAGGTAGCTCCCCAGATTCAGACTCCGGTAGTTCAGCCAGTTATAGTAGCTCAGCTGGGTATGGTAGCCCAGGCCGGTGATGGAGCAATTATGTCTGCCGATGCTTTATGGAGATTGGACAGGTTCACCAAGCTCTTAACTACTACCTTCAGCGGTGCATTTATCGAGGATCCTCAGGATTATCTGGATAGCTGCCACGAGGTTCTTCAGAACATGGGTATTGTTGAGACCAATAGGGTTTATTTCACTACATTTTGCTTGTCTGGATCTGTCAAGACTTGGTGGAGGGATTATTGCTTGGCTAGACCAGCAGGATCGCCAGCCTTGACCTGGGAGCAGTTCACGCAGTTATTTCTGGAGAAGTTTCTCCCTGTTACACAGTGAGAAGCCTATCGGAGGCAGTTCGAGCGTCTCCAGCAGGGATCCATGACAGTCACCTAGTACAAGACCAGGTTTATTGATTTGGCTCGCCATGCTCTTACTAGACTTCCCACTGAGAGGGAGAGAGTGAGATGGTTTATTGATGGACTCATCCAGCTGATTCGTCTTCAGATGGCAGATAGGCTGGGAGTGAGATATCCTTCCAGGAGGAAGCCAATGGGGCCCGGAGGGTTGAGATGGTATTATCACAGTGGGGTAGTCATAGGGCAGATAAGAGACCCCGTCAGTCAGGCAGATTCAGTGGTGCCTCGTTTGGAGGCAGAGATTCGTATGATAGAGGTCATCCTCCTAGGCTCTTTCAGTAAGCACTCCAGGCTTCTCACGGTGCTTCAGCTTGCCGTGGTTCTCACACGCACTATTCTGATCGGCGGCCCTTCAGTGCACCGCTGCTTCAGAGTTTCCGGGGTGGTCATTCAGGTTGACTGGGTCAACAGTCTCAACAGCCGAGGGCTTGTTACACTTGTGGTGACATGGGTCATGTTGCTAGGTTTTTCCCTCGAGCACCGAGTAGCTCTCAACATCAGGGTTCCCGTGCCATGGTTTAGGCACTAGGTGTTCCACTGCCCACCCAGCCAGCTAGAGGTGGGAGTAGAGGTACTAGAGGTAGAGGTAGATGTACTAGAGGTGGAGCTCAGGCCGCTAGGGGTGGAGGCCAGATAGCAGCAGGCCGACCCAACGATGTGGTTCAGAATGGTGGGGCCCAGCCCCGATGTTATGCTCTTCAGGCCAGGCCCAAGGCTGAGGCTTCAGATGCAGTTATTACAGGTATGATTCTGGTTTGTGATAGAGACGCTTTAGTGTTATTTGATCCGGGGTCTACATATTCATATGTGTCATCTTATTTTGCCCCGGACTTGGTCATGCCTAGTGATGCATTGAGTGTTCTCATTTATATATCAACACTAGTGGGCGATTCTATTATGGTCGATCAAGTCCATCGTTCTTGTATTGTGGTGATTGGGGGGTCTTGAGACTTGTGTAGATTTGTTGCTTTTAGACATGGTTGACTTCGGTATTATATTGGGGATAGATTGGTTATCACCCTACCACACTATCTTGGACTGTCATACCAAGACTGTGACTTAGCTTTACCAGGTATGCTTCGTTTAGAGTGGAGAGGGACTTCTAGTCATTCGACCCGCAGTGTTATATTGTATGTGAAGGCTCGGCGTATGGTCGAGAAGGTGTGTTTGACCTATTTAGCTTATGTTTCGTGATTCTAGTGCTGAGGTTCCCTCTATTGATTCTGCGCCCATTGTTTGTGAGTTTCCTGATGTTTTCCCTTCAGACCTGTCAGGTATGCCACCCGACAGAGATATTAACTTCTGTATTGATCTGGTTTCGGGCACTCAACCCATTTCTATCCCGCCGTATTGTATGGTGCCACGTTAGTTGAAAGAGTTAAAGGAGCAATTGGAAGACTTGCTTGAGAAGGGTTTCATTAGACCCAACTATCATACCTTCTTTTTACACTACACCCCCGGAAATGTATAATAAAGGGAGTTTTTTCAATTAAAGGACAATCGAAACGGGATTTATTTATTTAAAAAATTTAGAGTCGCCACTTGGGAGATTTATGGTGTCCCAATTCACCGGTTTAAATCCCGAATCGACGAAAGGGTTGACTGTGTATTACAGTCCGCAAACCAAAAATTCGGGTAAGGAATTCTGTTAACCCGGGAGAAGGTGTTAGGCATTCCCGAGTTCCATAGTTCTAGCACGGTCGCTCAACTGTTATAATTGGCCTATTATCTGATTTTATTACAAGTTTTAGCCCATGGTGCAATTTTAAACCTTTAACTGCTTTTATTCATTTTTAAAGAAAATTGCAACGTCATTTAAAATATGTCTTGAACCACATCACATAAATGCACCTGCAGTCCGCAATACATTTTATATAACATTATTGAGATTTGGATTTGGGTTACATAAATGTGCACCCGAGTTTAGGAAGGTAATATTATTAAAATAATAACGCACCTAAAGCAACTATGCGTTTGCAACTTTGCGAGGGCCATGGAAATTTGCTAAATGGCACGCCTCGAATTCTAAGGATAAACAAGATTAATCAAATGAGGGCCACACATTTAAGATTTTATTCGGCACGGCACACTTCAATTCTAATTTTTAAAGGGAATTCAACGAATGAACTAATTTTCGAAAGCAATCATAGACTAATGAACCATGTATTTCACTCAAATATTCTTTCAAAGGTTCAGGGGCAGATTCAACAAAATTCCAACATATACTAGTTTGACTACGAACCACAGTCGTCCAAATACCACAAATATCAAGTAAATCAAGCTTTAAACTAAACCTTATATTAATTGGAACAAGTTCTCAATAATCTAATCACTGTTTATACTTTTTTTCAACATGATAATATATTTTACTTATTCATTTTACCTTTTCAACGTCTAAAGTTAACGTACCACTTATTTTCCATAGTGCTTGTCTCCTAAAATTCTTTAATATCACGTGGAAACTTCCTTTCATTTGAGGCCACCATAAGTCACCACCGGAATTTTTGCACAATAATTAAAGTATTACTATAAAATATTAAAAATGTACCAAATAGAAACATGACGTTTATTGTTTCGTCACTGCCGTTGACGTTAGGGAACTACACCACTTTCATTTTTGTCACCTCTCTCCTACAACTAATGGACTTCCGAGCAAAGGCCAAATAGAATTGCCAAATTCTAAAACGGAACCGTGAACCTCCCAGGAAACCTCAAGATACGACCTCGGATGAACTCGGAACTCGCCGAAAAACTCAAATCTCGCCGACAAAACTGACTATGACAAATGCCTGAAGCATAAAACTAGTACTCAACGTTTGAATATAGGCTGCGTTGGATGTAACCCAGAAATGTGTTTGGCATCGAAGCTCCGAAATGGAGCTCTACTGCTGGAAATGGCGAGGTTACTTAGTAGGGGTAGGGAGATGGGCCTAATTTTTGGGAATAGTGGCTGAAGCTTCTTTCGAGGAAAAGGAGTCCAAGAGCTAACAGGGGAGGTTGAAGAAGAAGACGTGATAGGGAGAGGTGGGGCTCTATGTCTACTAGCGCAGTGTTTCAGTCTTTTTTTTAGTGTATTTTTGATCCCTAGGTCTTATAGGTGTAGAGTTTGGTTTACATTTTGTGTATTTTGCCAATTAGTCCCTAGGTCTTTTTGTGTTAAGTCCTTAGGGTCTTTTTATTTATTTTTTATCCTAAAGAAGAGTCTAGAATGGTCCCTAGACTACACAATGCCTTTTAAAATAAGATAGAACTACTACATCATGCCAAAATTAATCCTAATTAATTAAACTAAACATGAAACTATTTTTTGTGTTTTTAAAATTATATAAATATAAAAATAAGATACTATTTTTTTTTGTGTTTTTTAAAAATTATGAAAAATATATAAACTAAAATATTTTTGTAATTTTTATTTTTTGGTAATAAAATAAAGTAAATGAGTCAAAATGAGTTGAAATAGCTATATTAGGCCTAAATTAAATATTTACATGCTAAAATATAAAAAATCTTGGGGAGGGTCAAAAATCACATGTCTACAGCTGTCCCTCTTTGACTGAAAACGCGAAGAGTTTTTAGACAAAGAACGTCTAGACATATTTTTTGACCCGAGCCTTATTTGGGAGAGACTAAAACTGAGAAAAGGGGAATGTGATCGAGCCCTGGTATCTAAGCTGCCTACATATCCTTGGCTATAAAGGAATCATGCCACGTGTAGTTCAGAATTGAGTGAGATGACAGAGTACCGATGTGGAGAGCCGATTGAGGTGCTGTTCCGCCGAGGTTTCGGTCCGCGGTCCTGTTATTATATCAAAATCAAAAGAAATGAAAAAGACTAAATAAGCTTGTCAACTATGGGTTACAAGATTCCTATCTATAAGTCTTCTGAAGCTTGATCTTGATTCTTGAATGGTTCTTCATGCAGACTTTAGATTTGAACCTTGACGCTTGCTAGTTGCAGGTGCTAGCTCGTTCTTCTTAAGATTTTCGAAACAAGACCGGACATGTAGTGCTTGTGACCTCAACCATGTCTTGAGAAGCTCATATCTTCCATAAACTTCTGCATTTGGATTAACTTCTTGCCTTCTCCTTTTCTTTATTGTGACTAACTTCAGTTGATCACCTCAGACTGTTAACTCATATTTTTGCCGCGAGCTTCTTTTATTGTTGACTTGAATTGTAATTTGAGATATTTTCCTTTTCTTCAGGTGGACGCCTGACCGCTGAACTTGAACTGTATTTGAGATGTTGCCCCTTTTCTCCATGTGGACGCCTGATTGCTGAACTTGAATTGTATTCCCTTGCTCTTCAGGCGGGCTCCTAACTGCTGACTTGAAATGTGTTTCCTTGTTCTCTAGGCGGGCTCCTGACTTTAACAAAAATAGACAAAACAAAAAAAATCTTTTGTCCTAGTTTGGTGGCTGGGTGCATATGTGGTTGTAAACTAAATCATGTTGCCAAATATCAGAAAGAACTTGAAAGCTAAGACTTGAATTGTACTCCCTTGTTCTCCAGGCGTGATCCTTGCTGAACTTGAAATGTATTCCCATGTTCTCCAGGCGAGTTCCTGATTGCTGAACTTGAAATGTATTCCCATGTTCTCCAGGCGCGCTCCTGACTGCTGGACTTGAAATGTATTCCCTTGTTCTCCAGGCGGGCTCCTGACTGCTGACTGCTGACTTGAAGTGTATTCCCTTGTTATCCAGGCGGGCTCCTGACTGCTGACTTGAAGTATATTCCCTTGTTCTCAAGTTGGGCTCCTGACTTCAACAAAACATACAACACAAAGAAAATTTTCTGACCCAGTTTGGTAGCTGGGCAAATATGTGAGTGTTAACCTGAATCATATTACCAACTATTATTAAGAATTTGAAAGCTAAGTCCTATTATCCAGGGAAATCCTGACAACTCTTAATTAAACGACAATTATAGATCTAAGCAGTATCTTCTAAAGGTATTACTTCCGCCAAGTCCCGTTACCTAAAAGGGTCTGAAAACTACATCTTATTATCCAGGAAGGTCCTGAAAATCAAAATCAAGTTTTATCCTAAAAATGACACTTTTACAATTGAATTATACCACCCTACAATAGAACTTACGTTAAATCTTGTTATCTAATGGAAATCTTAAAGCTAGGTCCCATTATTCAGGGGGGCCTGACAACTCCTAATTGAACCCTATCTCACGAATGAAAACTTTGAAACTAACTTATGTTTCTTTGGGGGTATATTTATGCTAGATCTTGCTACTCATGGTTATTTTGAATTTTAAACTAGGTCCTATTTTTTAGGAGGGTCCTGAGAACTCCTAATTGAATCCTATCTTAAAAATGCAAACTTTGACGCCAACTTATATTCCTTATGCTACATTATGCTAGATTACTCTACTCACGCATGTTTTAAAATTAAGCTAGGTCCCATTTTCCGGGAGGGTCCTAAAATTTTATGATCAAACCTGTCTGGTGATTGCCTTTCTTCGCTGAGGGTTTCCCTGCAACGACCGAAATTTCCTGTCCCTGCTTTAAATCAAAGAAAAATTTTATTAGTTTAAAAATATGGTGGTTGGTTTGTGGCCTTGAACTTTGAGGACGATTGCTCCTTCACTTCCCATGATAATTGATTTCCACTCGAATACCTTGTCTGTTATTGACTAACCACTTTCTCTCTCATCCGTATCACTGAAAATATCTTTTCTCCATTTAGACCCAATATCCTCTATTTGTTGCATTGCTCATGAACTGGCATCTACCCAACATTTGTGTCTTACATGAATCCCAAAGCAAGTCCATTGCCCACACTTCGTGTGTATGCTGTTCTTTCTTGACTTGAACCACTGACCTTGGCCTTGAGGTCTGTTGCTTCTTCAATTGTGACGTCAACTGATTTTCGTTTGAAGACCCCGCTTGTTCCTTGACTAACCACTTCCTTTGTAAACCTTAATACAGAAAATACCTCTTCTCGCTCAAACCCAGCACCTTCTATCTGTTGCATTGCTCCTGAACTGACATTTACCAACCTTTGTGTCTCACATGAATCCCAAAGCACGATACTTGTCACCCCCTTATTGAGTATGCTGTTCTTTCTTGCCTTAAACTATTGGTCCTGTCCTTGAGGTCTACGGCTCCCTTATTTGCATTGATAACTTTGACTTCTGCTTGGAAGGTCTTGCTCGTCACTGATTAACCACTTTCTTTGTCAATCTTATTACAGAAAATACCTCTTTTCCGTTCAAATCAATGTCCACTATCTGTTGCATTGCTCATAAACCAACATTTACCAAACTTCTATGTTTCACATGAATCTCAAACCACGTCAAATGCCACCCACTCGGTGCATATACTGTTCTTTCTTGACTTAAACCATTGGCCCCAGCCTTGAGGTCTATTGCTCTATCGCTAGCCATGATAACTTCGATTTCTTCTTGGAAGATCTTGCTTGTCACTGGTTTACCACCCCTTTTGTCAATCTTATCACAGAAAATACCTTTGATCCGTTCATCCTAGCTCCCCTTCTATTGCATTGTCGTATTTCACATGAATCCCAAAGCATGTTTATTGTTACCAGCTCAGTGCGCTTGCTGTTCTTTTCGGACTTATGATGCTTTGATGTGCTAACCAGATCCCGTTTTGTGCAACAGGAAAGCCGGTAGCAAATTTTGAAGTCATTTCTCACTTGGTCTGACCAAATAGACTCAGGAAGCGGAAGTAAACAAGACAAAAAGAACAGAGTAGAGGACAATGGAAAAAGATGATTCCTAACAAGAAAACTACAAAGTAGAAACCTATCGGATGTGGATACCAGCTCTAATGACCATGACATGCACATGCGGCCTATTTTGTTAAGCAAATCTGATGTTCAGCTCTTGTCGTACCTTTTTTTCGTAAAACTGGGCTTTAATGCTCCGCTTATCCAATCTGATTCACAATCCTTATTCGACTTGTAGTGCCCGAAGGGCTTTCCCCCATCAAGCCTCTCTTATTTTGTTCTTTCTCTCAATTTACAGTCTCCTCATGGTGCCCGTGAAGGTTTTCATCAATAAGACTCTCTCATTTTTGATTTCTCTCAACTTTCATCGCCTTGCGCTACCTGTGAGGGTTTTCATCAATAAGACTCTCTCATTCTTTATTTCCCTTATCTGGACTGGAGTGTGGCCCTTGATATGATTCACCTCTACTCTCTTGAAGTGGTATCTCTCGAGGACTGATCGAAAAGTCTTTCTTTGAACCGTAATGTGGGATTTTGGATAGGGTTAGAAAGAAAGGGTATTAAAGGCTCGAAACAATTCAAATGGGGTTCAAAATTACAACTTTCAGAATCAAATCTCTTGCACAACTACAACTTCTACCCCAGTTTCTTTTCTTGGGGATTTTTGGAGCTTTACTTTGATGAAACCGAACTGTGAAGCTGCCTATGAAGCCTTAAAAGGAATCAGGTCAAACATAGTTCATGGGACTACTTTTGTTGTTGCTTTCTTTTTTAGTCATTTTCTTTTCCTTTTTCTTCTCTTTCCCTTTTTCTTTTCCTCTTTCTCTCCTTTTCGTTTTTCTTTCTTTCTCTTTTTTCTTTTTTTTTCTTCTTCTTTTTTTTTATGTCTCTTTTATCTCTTTTCCTTTACTTATCTTTCACGCTTGTACTTCAGATCCTTGCAACTGATTCTAAAAGAGGGGGTATGGAACAAAATAAATAAGGCTCAAAGGGGTAACAAAGGATAAAGTGTTTAGATAGCAGAACAAAATGCCTTCGTCATTCCAATCTTCAAAACATGCCAAGTACAAAAAGAACAATTAAACAAACCAAGAAAAACATTTGTAACGTATTGATTGTATCAGACTTGATAACCATATCCACACATTTGCCTCCTACATTTGTTGAATACAAAGCACTATTAGACAGCACTCTCACTTTCCTTACCATGAACGGCCCCTGACAATTGGGCAAACTTGCCTTTAGCTTCAACCCGATGCGGCATGATGCACTTCCCTAGGGTTTCTTTAGGCTTTATCTGCCCCAGTTTCACATGGTTCGAGCTTCAAATGATCTCAAAATATCCAAATCTGTTCTTATTTACCTCGAGTGCCCCTATCATCTTCCAAATTGCTTCATGATTGAATCAACCTTTAAGATCAAGCCTCGAATTATGCGTGCATGTCATGTTACTAGAACCAGCATAAAAGAACTGTAAAAGGAGAATAGAACTAAACAAAAATGACTAGAAATTGCAGAAAACAAAGAATTGCATTAAACAGACGGTGAAAGGGTTTGAACAGCAAAACAAGCAAAATCACCCGCCCTAAAACAAACCTAGATAACACTAAGGAGATATTATGACTAAAGGAACTAGACAAAATAAAAGGATAGAAGGGTTTGAGTCACAAGACAATATCCGGATTACAACCCTGAAATAACCCGAACAACAGAAATGACAACAAAATAAACCACCAAAACTCTACTCCGGCTGACCAAAAAATGGAACGTCTTCCCAATTACCAAGCATGACATCTTAGCCACTGAGTTTCGCATCAATATTTCCAAGACCATTATCAACTTCAATATTGTCAACTTCAGTCAACGAGTTCCCAAGAGGATTCGCGTACTCCATGTCGCTATCATTGATCACAATTGCCCCTTCTTGAATAATTCTTTCTATTTCCCTTTTCAAAGAACGACAATATTCAATGCTATGCCCTTGGACATTAGAGTGGTACATGCATCGTACAGTAGGATCAAAGCCTTTTGCATATGGGTCTGGAGTATAGTCGAGGAGCGACTCAATCAGGTCAGAATGCTTTAACTTTTCAAACAAGCTTGTGTAGGACTCCCCAATTGGCGTGAAACTATTTCTTTGCCTTTGTTCTCTTCCTTGCCCCTGTTTTCTAGGGTTGTTAGGTTCTCAAAAATGCTGTGAAGGCAAGAATGCATTATGCGGTACTGGTGCTCGCCATAGGGAGTGACCTGGTGGTTGGACATATGACCAGACATTGTTCAGAGGATAATACTGAGGTGGATTATGTGGAGCTAGGGGATAGGTTTTGGGTTGGAGTTGAGGCTGGGTATATTGGTTAGGCGGACCCTTTGGTCCATGTCGTGACTCTGAAACAACCATGGCGACATCATCGTGTTCCTTCTGACCCAGTAAGCTTCCTGTGTCCTTCTGAATTGCTTGTGTTGTGACTTTTAAAGCAGAATAACTTATGATCTTGCTAGACTTCAGCCCATCTTCTACCATTTCTCCCATTTTTACAACATCATTAAAAGGCCTACCCACAGCCGTGATCAAATGCCTAAAGTAAGTTGGTTCTTGAGCTTGAAGAAAGTAGTCGACCATCTCTTTTTCTTCCATCGGAGGATTGACTCTGGCAGCTTTCTCTCTCCATCTGAGCCCGTATTCTCTAAAGCTTTCATTAGGCTTCTTTTCCATTTTGGCGACCTGCGATCCGGGACAATTTCTATATTATACTGAAAGTGCCTGATAAAGGCCTGAGCCATATCATCCTATATGTACCACCTGCTAGCATCTTGGCAGTTCACCACTCAAGAGCTGCCCCACTCAGACTTTGACTAAAATATGCCATCAATAATTTGTCTTTCCCATCAATGCCTCTCATCTTACTGTAGTAACCTTTTAAATGGGCCACCAGATCTTCATGCTCATCATACAAATCAAACTTTGGCATCTTAAACCCAGCAGGCAGTTGGACATCAGGAAACAAGCACAAGTCTTCGTAAGCCACGCTCATCTGGCTCCTTATCCCTTGCATGTTTCTTAAATATTGCTCTAAGATTTTCACCTTCCTGGAAATCTCATCTTGCTCCACTGTCTTACCAGGCTTTTTAGTTTCACCAGGAGCCTCAAAATGAGAAGTGTGAGAGTATGGATCCGAGACTTTGAAAGTTCGTTCTGGAGCATAGTATTGGACATCAGAGACTTTGAACACAGTCTCATTATAGTATCAAGGAAAAATAGCTGGTAGCGGAGCTGCAAGAGTATGAGTGGCCAAAGGAGCGGTATATGAGGTGGTTTTGGCGGGTTGAGTGTGAAAAGATTGTGGAGAGATACCAGCAGCAGTTGGAATCTGGATTTCTGATAGTGGTGGGATATTTGCAGGGCTTTCAGTGTAGTTAGTGGGGAATGAAGGTGGAGGATGCCCCCTGATCCAAGACTGATACATTTCTGCCATCTGCTGCTTTACCCTTTGGACCTCCTCTTTCAATTCAGATTCTGACTCCACAAACTCCCTTGACGGATCAACAACCTTTGTGCCCAAGTTTTTGCCAGCCATGGCTACCTTGCCCTTTGACCTTGTGTTGTATAGACGAGTTACCTTAAGAACCACAAACCAACCACACTTCTTCTATGATGAGGAGAACAAATAGGAAACAAATGAAGTCATCATGTTAGCGTTAGAGCATTTAACAACTAAAAATATCACACTTAATGCAATGCACCTAGCCACAGTTATCGGTTCTAAAATGACTTCGAGGGTACGAAGGTTAGTTGGCATCATCCCAATTTGTTCATTTCAATCTTCTCTTTTCTTTGCTTTTCTAGCACTTTTTTGATCATTTTCCTTCCTTTTTTTTTAATTATCACTCCTTTCTTTCCTCTCAGTTCTCACATCCCATGATTTTACCTCTTTTTCCCTTTTTTAAATCCCACTAGGCAAGCGACTAGGGCTAGTTTTTATATAAATAAATAACAAAATTATAGGAGCAAAGTGTCAGGTGGTCTACATAATGAAAGAAATAAACTTTGATTAATACATGATACTTATTATCAAAATTGATCATGAAACTCAACTTTGATATCACATTTGATCTAGTATAATCATTGAAGTAAAAAACTATTATTGCATAATGAACATAAAAAATTGGAGATTTGTTCCTTATAGTCATCTTTAGCTTTTTGTAACAATTTCTGAAGTCGTAGTGCCTTATAAGCTCAATCCAACTTGCTATTCCCATGTGCTTGCCTATTTTGTTTTTCCCTTTCTTCTCTCTTTTTTTTTTTCTGTTGATAAATAAAAAAAATGATTCGATCGAACCCTATGTAGGTTGTCTACGTATCATGACCCGCATGAATCATATTGCGTAGTTCTGGAAGATCGAGAATAAAGTAAACAAATTGACATTCTCTTTTTTTTCTTTTTCTTTAGTGACCACTCTGATGAGAAAAGAGAAATAAAAGAAGCAAATCCTTTTTTTTTGAATTTTCTAGACTTAATGTTCTATGACCTGTTCTAAACTCAAGCTTAACGGGCATATTTTTTTCTCTTTTTTTTTTCTCTTTTGAAACAAATACTCTATTAAGGAAAAACTCTAGAAGAGAAAGATATTTTCTGATTCTTTTTTTTAAGAAGAAAATTTAAAGAATAAACTACAGAAAAATATTTTGAATTTTCATTTGATATCCTGGTGCAAGATTTTGAAACAAGTAATGAAGAAGATAAAACAAAATATTTTTGGATTTCAATTTTAATTGCCTAAAGAAGAATTTCTAATGATAAACAAAAGATAAAGTATGTTTTTTTTTCTATGTACAATATGCTAAAGTTTTAATGAAAATCTCAAAAGAAAATCTTTTTGGATTTTAGCATTAATACCTTAAAGAAGGCTTTTAAAGAAGTACTAAAAGAAAATTTTTTTTTGTTGAATTTTGGTCCTAATATAGCAGAGGAAATATAAAAAAAAATTATTTTGATATTAATTGCTAAAGGAAAAACAATCTCAAAGATTTTTTTTTTCATTTCTAGAATTAATATTCTAAAGAAAACTTATCACGAAAACGCAAAATTTCTTCTCTTTTTTTTTTTGAATTTTTGACTTGTAACACATTTCTAAATACAAAATAAGAAATACATTAAGAAAAGACTAGGCAAACTTAACTAGACTATTACAGAATCTAACATCACCTACAAGACGGAATACTACTAAACAAGATAGAAAGTAAAACATGAACAATTGACTCAAAAACATAAAATGGCTCTTCGAGCTGTTCCTAAATGCAGTGATCCTGGGGTATCTGTCATGCTCAAACTCCGGTAAGTAGATCCACACCTGTATGAGAAAACTTAATCCAACACTATGTGAGACAAAAATATTCCCTACAAAATACTTGCAAGACATGATTGAGATTATTTTTGCAAAATGACTTATTTGGCCAAAAGGTGGCTAGAAGTATAAAATTTGGCTAAGACCCCGTAAAGCCAAGAACCTAAGATTTACTAGGAAAATCGGACCCTATGTGGGTTGCCTAGGTATCACGCCCCGAAAGACGAGAATCAGGTATGCGTAGTTCGGGCAGATTGGATACGGTCGAGAATTAAAAAAAAACTAATTTAGAGGAAACATATTTTTTGCTTTTTCTGGAAAAGTGATGAAACATGCAAAACCTTTTTGGATTTTTTTTCCCCTCTTTTTTTGATTTTTGATTTTCTGAAAATGATGAAAACGTGTAAACCTTTATTTTGAATTTTTCATGTATTTTTTTGTCTTTTCCCTTAATAAAAATGTAACAAAAAATATAACTGGGCCCTACTTGCTTTATTTTCACACCTCACCCTCTTTTTTTATTTTATTTTCTTTCTCTTTTTCATGCCCTCAACTATCATTGGTCCGCCAAATGACCCTTTTACCCTTGGATAAATGCAACTTGTAGCACATAGGTTGCATCAAGATGGTCTGTTATTTTGGGTACACCTATCTTAGACGGACCCAACCCCTGCGTTGAGTCCCCTAATCCAAATGCACATGATGCAGATAAGCGTTCCTACTAGGAAATGCAGCATGAGGCTGAGTTATTCTAGGTTTGAAACCTGGGTTTATTTGTTCTAGACCTGGCTTACCCGAGCGGACAACTCGAGCCGGGGGAGTACGTACCGATAACCAAAAGATCCTCCGGCTTTGCAACTTGTCCGAGCCTCTTCCTATTTTGGGATGTGACACTAACAGAAAGAAGTCACGACCAACGTGCACTCCTCAGGAGGGAGAAGAGAAGGGTTTCGTAGCAGTTTATATATACAGTTTAGATAATATCAAAGTGGTAAAAAGCAATATATAGCACATTCAAGCTCAAACATGTGATAAAAATAAGATAATAAATAAAGTAAAATACAACAATTATTCCAAGCTCGAATTCTTGAACCCTGAACCGAAGTTCTGGGTTCTTGTCCTCAGCAGAGTCGCCAGAGCTGTCACACCTCCTTTTTACACTCTACCCCCGGAAGGGTATACTAAAGAAAGTTTTTTCAATTAAAGGACAATTGAAATGGGATTTATTTATTTAAAGAATTCTGAGTCGCCCCTTGGGAGATTTATGGTGTCAGAAGTCACCGATTTAAATCCCGAATCGAGGAAAGGATTGACTCTGTATTGCAGTCCGCGAACCAGAAATCCGAGTAAGGAATTCTGTTAACCCGGGAGAAGGTGTTAGGCATTCCCGAGTTCCGTGGTTCTAGCATGGTCGCTAAACTGTTATAATTGGCCTATTATCTGATTTTATTACAGGTTTTAGCCTATGGTGCAATTTTAAACCTTTAACCGCTTTTATTCATTTTTAAAGAAAATTGCAACGTCATTTAAAATATTTCTTGAACCATATCACATAAATGCACTTGTAGTCCGCAACACATTTTATATAACATTATTGAGATTTGAATTTGGGTCACATAAATGTGCACCCGAGTTTAGGAAGGTAATATTATTAAAATAATAAAGTGCATAAAGAAACTACGCGTTTGCAACTTTGTGAGGGCCATGGAAATTTGCTAAATGGCACGCCTCGAATTCTAAGAATAAACATGATTAATCAAATGAGGGCCACACATTTAAGATTTTATTCGGCACAGCACACCACAATTCCAATTTTTAAAGGGAATTCAATGAATGAACTAATTTTCGAAAGCAAGCATAGACTAATGAACCATGTATTTCACTCAAATCTTCTTTTAAAGGTTCAGGGGCAGATTCAACAAAATTCCAACATATACTAGTTTGACTACGAACCACAGTCTTCCAAATACCACAAAGATCAAGTAAAGCAAGCTTTAAACTAAACCTTATATTAATTGGAATAAGTTCTGAATAATCTAATCACTATTTATACCTTTTTTCTCAACATGATAATATATTTTACTTATTCATTTTACCTTTTCAACGTCCAAAGTTAACGTACCACTTATTGTCCATAGTGCTTGACTCCTAAAATTCTTTACGTGAAAACTTCCTTTCATTTGAGTCCACCATAAGTCACCACCGGAATTTTTGCACAATAATTAAAATATTACTATAACATATTAAAAATGTACCAAACAGAAACATGACGTTTATTGTTTCGTCACTGCCGTTGACGTTAGGAAACTACACCACTTTCATTTTTGTCACCTCTCTCCTACAACTAATGGACTTTCGAGCAGAGACCAAATAGAATTGCCGAATTCTAAAATAGAACCGTGAAGCTCCCCGGAAACCTCTGGCTACGAACTCGGACGAACTCGAAACTCACCGAATAAACTCAAATCTCGCCGACAAAACTGACTATGACAAATGTCTGCAGCCTAGAACTGGTACTCAATGTTTGAATATATGCTACATTGGCTATAACCCAGAAATGGTATTTGGCGTCGAAGCTCCGAAATGGAGCTCTACTGCTGGAAATGGCGAGGTTACTTAGTAGGGGTAGGGAGATGGGCATAATTTTTAGGAATAGTGGCTGAAGATTCTTTTTAGGAGAAGAAGGAGTCCAAGAGCTAACAGGGAAGGTTGAAGAAGAAGACGTGAAAGGGAGAGGTGGCACTCTATGTCTACTAGCGCTACTTTTCAGTCCTTTTTTTAGTGTATTTTTGCTCCCTAGGTCTTATAGGTATAGAGTTAGGTTTACATTTTGTGTATTTTTTCAATTAGTCCCTAGGTCTTTTTGTGTTAAGTCATTAGGGTCTTTTTATTTATTTTTATCCTAAAGAAGAGTCTAGAAGGGTCCCTAGACTACACAATACCTTTTAAAATAAGATAGAACTACTACACCATGCCAAAACTAATTCTAATTAATTAAACTAAACATGAAACTATTTTTTATATTTTCGAAATTATATAAAGATAAAAATAAGATACTATGTTTTTTTGTATTTTTTAAAAATTATGAAAAATACATAAACTGAAATATTTTTGTAATTTTTATTTTTTGGTAATAAAATAAAGTAATAGAGTCAAAATGAGTTGAAATAGCTATATTAGGCCTAAATTAAATATTTACATGCTAAAATATAAAAAATCGTGGGGAGAGTCAAAAATCACATATCTACACCAGTGTTTCGCCTTGGGGTGCGCTGGTGTTATTTGTTAAGAAAAAGAATGCGTCAATGAGAATGTGTATTGATTACCGGCAATTAAACAAGGTTACAGTCAAGAATAAGTATCCGTTGCCGAGGATTGGTGATTTGTTCGATCAGCTTCTAGGGGCCAAGGTGTTTTCCAAGATTGACTTACGATCTGGCTACCATCAGTTGTGGATTAGGGCATCCGATGTCCCTAAGACAACTTTTCGCACTCGGTACAGACATTATGAGCTCTTGGTTATGTCGTTCGGGTTGACAAATGCCCCAGCAAATTTTATGGACTTGATGAACCGAGTGTTCAGGCCTTATTTGGACTCGTTTATGATAGTCTTCATTGATGATATATTGATATATTCCTGCAGCCAGGAAGAGCACGAGCAGCACCTTAGAGTGGTTCTTAAGACTCTGAGGGATAGTCGGCTATATGCTAAGTTCTTGAAGTATGAATTCTGGTTGAGTTCAGTTGCATTTCTGGGTCATGTTGTATCAGCAGAAGGTATTCAGGTGGACCTAAAGAAGATTTAGGTAGTCAAGAACTGGCCTAGACAAGCATCAGCTACAGAGATTCAGAGTTTCTTGGGATTGGTAGGCTACTATCGTCGGTTCGTGGAGGGGTTTTCATCTATTTCAGCCCCGATGACTAGATTGACCTAGAAGGGTGCCCCGTTCAGATGGTCGGATGAGTGTGAGGTGAGCTTTCAGAAGCTCAAGATAGCTCTGACTACGACACCGATGTTGGTTTTGCCCACAGGTTCAGGGCCTTATATAGTTTATTGTGATGCTTCCCATTTTGGGCTTGGAGCAGTGTTGATGCAGGATGGCAAAGTCATTACCTATGCTTTAAGGTAGTTGAAGATTCATGAGAAGAACTATCCGGTTCATGATTTGGAGTTGGCAGCCATAGTTCACGCATTGAAGATTTGGAGGCATTATCTATATGGCGTAGCATGTGAGGTGTTCACGGATCACAAGAGTCTTCAATATTTGTTCAAGCAAAAGGAGTTGAATTTGAGGCAGAGGAGGTTGTTGGAGTTGTTGAAGGATTATGATATCACCCTTTTATATCATTAGGGAAAGGCCAATGTGGTGGCCGATGCTTTGAGTAGGAATTCAGGCAGTATGGGCAGTCTTGCTTATATTTCGGTCGGTGAGAGGTCGCTTGCTTTGGATGTTCAGGCTTTAGGCAATCAGTTCTTGAGACTGGATGTTTCTGAGCCCAATCGTATGTTAGCTTGCACGGTCGCTCGATTTTCATTATTAGAGTGTATCCATGATCGGCATTATGATGATTCCCATTTGTATGTCCTTAGAGACACGGTGTAGCGCAGAGATGCCAAGTAGGTTACCTTAGAAGATGATGGAGTTTTGAGATTGCAGGGTCGAGTATGTATGCCTAATATGGACGGGCTCTGAGAGTTGATTTTGGAGGAGGCCCATAGCTCCCGGTACTCTATTCATCCGGGTGCCGCGAGGATGTATCAGGATTTGCGGCAGCATTATTGGTGGCATAGAATAAAGAAGGATATCGTAGCATATATGGCTCTTTGTTTGAATTCTTAGCAGGTTAAGTACAAGAATTAGAGGACTAGTGGTTTATTTCAGAGGATTGAGCTTCCCGAGTAAAAGTGGGAGCGAATCACTATAGACTTTGTTACTGAACTTCTGCTGACTCGGAAAAAGTTTGACGTAGTATAGGTCATTGTTGATAGGCTCACCAAGTCAGTGCATTTCATTCCTGTGGCAGTCTCCTATTCTTCTGAGAGGTTAGCGGAGATCTACATTCGGGAGATTGTTCGCCTTCATAGTATTCCCGTATCTATCAATTCGGATCGGGGTACACAGTTTACCTTGCGTTTCTGGAGAGCAATTCATTGAGAGTTGGGCACATGGGTTGAGTTGAGCACAGCATTTCATCCCCAGATGGATGGGCAATTGGAGCGGACTATTCAGATTTTGGAGGATATGCTTCGAGCTTGTGTCACTGACTTTAGAGGTTCGTGGGAACAATTCTTGCCTTTAACAGAGTTTGCCTACAACAATAGCTACTAGTCTAGCATCCAGATGGCTCCTTTTGAGGCTTTATATGGTCGGCGGTGTCGGTCTCCGGTTGGATGGTTTGAGCCGGGAGAGGTTCGATTGTTGGGTACGGATCTGGTTTAGGAGGCCTTGGACAAGGTCAGGATCATTCAAGATAGGCTTCGTTCAGCTCAGTCCAGGAAAAAGAGTTATACAGACCGCAAGGTTCGAGATGTGGCTTTTACGGTCGGTGAGCGGGTATTGCTCCGAGTGTCACCTATGAAGGGCGTGATGAGATTTGGGAAGAAGGGAAATCTTAGCCCTAGGTTCATTGGTCCATTTGAGGTTCTTGATCGAGTGGGAGAGGTGGCATATAGACTTGTATTGTCGCCAAGCTTATCAGCCGTGCATCCAGTGTTTCATGTGTCCATGCTTAGGAGGTATCACGGTGATCCATTCCACGTCTTAGATTTCAGCACTGTCCAGTTGGACAAGGGCTTGTCTTACGAGGAGGAGCTGGTAGCTATTCTAGACCGGAAGGTTCATCAGTTGAGGTCGAAAAGTTTTCCTTGTGTTCGTGTTCAGTGGAGAGGTCAGCCCCCTGAGGCATCAACCTGGGAGTCCGAGTCCAATATACGGAGCCGTTATCCCCACCTTTTTCTCGACTCAGGTACTTCCTTCGTATGTCCGTTTGGGGACGAATGGTTGTTTTAGAGGTGGAGAATGTGATGACCCAAAGGGTCATCACTTGATTTTAATTGAATTCTATGTCTCTGAAGCCTTGAAAACCTCATTTAAAGTTGCCTTGATTTGCGTGTGCAATCCGGGTGCTTATTCGGAAGGCTTAAATATGAAAATATGTGAAAAATGCTAAGTTTTGAGTATAAAATGAGCAAATTTGAGTTCGGTCAATATTTTGGATAAACGGACACGGATCCATGATCTGATGGTCCCGGAGGGTTTGTAAGAAAATATGGGACTTGGGCGTATGCCCGAAATTGAATTCCGAGGTCCCAAGCCCGAGAAATAAATTTTTAAGTAAAACTATTTTCTAAAATTATTTAAAGAAATTTGAAATAAAACTTGATTAGAACGTGTTGGTATTGGGCCTGTATTTTGGTTCTGGCACCCGGTATAAGTCTTATATATGATTTAAGTTCTTCCTGTAAAATATGGTTAAAAACGGACGTCGTTTGACGTGATTCGGACTTGAATTGCTAAATTTGATACTTGAAGAAGTTTGAGAAAAAAACTCTTGATATTGAGGTTTGATTCATTATTTTTGAGGTTATTTTGGCGATTTGATCGCACGGATAAGTTCGTACGATGTTGTTGAGTTAGTACATGTGTTTGGTAAGGAGCCCCGAGGGCTCGGGTGTGTTTCAGATGTGTTTTGGAAGGTTTCAGAGTTAGAAAATGTTGCAGGTTTTTCAGCTGTTAGATTTCTGATGCCTCCTTCTTCGCGTTAGCGGGAGTACCTACGCGAACGCGATGTGCAAAATTTGACGAAGGGAAAATCCTTCTACACGAACGTGTAGACCAGGTCGTGAACGCGAGGTAGTGGGGGGCCATCCCTTCACGAACGCGAGCCTGGCCACGCGAACGCGGAGGCCAAAGTGGGCCTGGGCAGGGGGTGGGGTAAATACCCTATGCGAATGCAATCCTTGGAATGCGAACGCGAGGCTCGAGCTATTCCTTCTTCGCAAATGTGAGCCATTGTCCGCGAACACCAAGGCTTATGCAGCCTGACCTATCGCGAACGCGAAGGGCCTGTCGCGAACGCGATGCACATTTTTGCCCCATTATTTTAAAAGACCCAAAACAGAATACTTACAGGATTTCACAAATATTTCACAAACCTCTTCTTCTCCAAAGCTCCTAGGCGATTTTTGAAGCACTTCTTCACCAAAACTTCTTGGGTAAGTAATATTTAACTTGTTTTCTTCATTTTCCATTAACACTCACTAGATTTCTAGGCCTAAAATATGTAATTAAGGGTAGAAAATTAGGAATTTGGGTAGAACTAGGGCTTTTTTGATTAATGGTGATTTAGACCTTGTTTTGGGGTCGAATTTTGAAAATAATTATATATTTGGGCTCGTGGGTGAATAGGGAATTTGATTTTGATCCGAATCTCGTGTGTTGAGCAAGCAGGCCCGGGGTTGATTTTTGGGATTTTGGGAAGAATGATGGTAAAGCTATAATTACGCATTGGATTCAAATTGTTTAGCATTATTTGATGTTATGAAGTCATTTATGTATAGATACAATTGATTTGGAGCCGAATTGGAAAAGAAGGGCGGTTTTTGAGGATTGAGTTGGCTGTAAAAGTTCGAGGTAAGTGTTTGGTCTAACCTTAGCTTGAGGGATTAGGAGTTGAGTCCTATTTATTATGTTGTATTAGTCGTGTACAACATATAGGCATGATGATGAGTATCTATACGTTGGTGTCCAGTATGACCGTAAGTCTTTATATTGTGAATATCTTGATTTCAATACATTCTTCATGCTTTGGTGATGATTTCTAGTTGTTGTGAAAAGTTTGTGGAAGGAATTGAGAAAATCTTGGAGTATTGGCTCGAGTTATATTACGAATTGTGAAAGTATATGAGATAATTGAACCCTTTGGAGCATTGGCTCAAGTGGTAAAGCAAGTTATGAAGTATAAGTGAAAGATAGTGAAAGAGTTATTGAAATGTTCCCTTGCCAGGATTTCTATATGTTCTTGTTTATTTCTCTTGCCCTTGTTTGTGATTATTGTTTGGGTAAGGAAGAGTGTGAAAGTATGAAGGGTGATACCGTGCATTGTTGATATTGTGAGGAAGAGTGTTAAAGTACGAATGGTGATGTTGTACCGCACAATTTACCATTCCGTGCCGATTCTATTGATTATATGTGAGAAAAGAGAGTAAAAGCACGAAGGATAATGCCGTGCACATTTTATCAAATAATTGCTTTGGTGAGGAAAGAGAGTAAAAGCACGAAGGGTGATGCCGTGCATGTTTTTATTATATCATTTCTTGGTGAGGACGAGAGTAAAAGCACGAAGGGTGATGCCATGCACTTATTTATTTCTGATTCTTTATTGATGTCTGAGTTATTTTACTTCCTTCGTGACTTGATGACTTAACTCGGAGTTGTTATCTTCCCCACAACATGCTCCCCCTCCCATATTGATTGGTTATCTCTGTATCTCTATTCTGCTGTATATATATAACTGCACATGTTTATATAATATTCTAGTCTAGCTTCGTCACTACCTCGCCGAGGTTAGGCTACGCACTTACCAGCACATGGGGTCGGTTGTGCTGATACTACACTATACATTATGTGCATATCCCGGAGTAGCATTTGGTTCAGAGCAGTAGCACGGGAGCCAGCCTTCAGTCTACCGAGACGCCGAGGTATCCTTGCAAGCGTCCGCAGGCCCGGCGTCTCCTCTATCTTATATTTCATTATGTTATCTCATGTATTCGAGACAAACGGTGTTATATTTCTTTCAAACAGTTGTATGTAGTACTTTTAGTAGTTCGTGGATGTTGTGACACCAGGTTTTGGTTAGAGGCATGTATTGGTTTGGGATATTTTGGTTTTATGTTTACTTAAGACTTTTGCTAAATTTCGTATTCCGCTGTTATTTAATTGTTTATTCCTTATTAGTTAAATTGGTAAAACGATTTAAAACAAAAGTGTTTTTAGATTTCTAAATGTGTGGCTTGCCTAGTTTCTACGAGTAGGTGCCATCATGACTTCCGAGGGTGGAAATTTCGGGTCGTGACAAATTTATATACTAAATAGAATGTTATTATACAAAAAATATACAAAATAGATGTCACTGTACAAAATATATACAAAACATATACTAAATATATGTCACAATAAAAAATATGTACAATAAAGACTGTCACTATCCCAAAAAATATACAAAATAGACTGCCACTATACAAAATAGACCGTCACTGTACAATTTTTATGCAATATACTTTCACTATACAAAAATTATATTAAATAAACTGTCACTATACAAAATAGACTATCAAATAGACTGTCACTATACAAAAATATAAAAGAGACATTTCGGACTATTAGATGTAATATGTTTGGGCTGAAGGGCCGTTTTGTGTAAGTGAAAAAAACATGGGCTATTAAAATTTTGAGGGGCTATAGAGGGTAATTTTCTAAAAAAATACGAATAATTTGGACCTGGACTTCGCCTGACCTTGCATGAATTAATGTGTGATGCTTTGTGAGGTGAAATTCAACCAGATTTACAAGTGGTAATTGAAAAATAGTGACAATTTCAAAAGAAATTAAAATTTAGCCACTTTTCATGTAAAGATAAATATGAACGAAAATGCTGTTCAAAATCCAAAAAAATATTCCAACATAATATGCTGGAGTTCCAGTATAATATACTTGTCCAGCATAATATGCTGGAAGTTCATACACAGATGCTCCAATCTCCTGTATATTATGCTGGAATTTTCCGTGTGTTAGAGTTCCAGCATAATATACTGGAAGTTCATACACATATGCACCAATCTCCAGTATATTATGCTGGAACTTTTCGTGTTGCGGCAAATTATAGTGGCTATTTTTCAATGACTTTGCAAACACTGATTACTTTTCAATGACTAGTTCGAAAACTGACTAGCCTGTGCTATTTTCACTATTTTGTACACTGGGCTACCCTTTTTTTAATTTTATTAGTAGGTAGAATAGAATTCAGCTTTCGCCAGGTATTTACTATAAATTTTGGTTTTATATAAGCATAATACATACTTTACCCATCGACCTTGTCCCTAGATCCCCCTTACATACTTGTTAAAGACGAAAATTATATTACACACCAAAACTTTTAAAGGTGTGTCAATTACACACCACTTCGATGTTTGACCACATCTCCTTAAAGATTGTTATTATACACGTCAATCTGACACGTGTCACAAAATCGAAAAAAAAATTGAAAAAAAAAGCCTCTGCCTCCCCCCGCCCCTCCAACTCCACCCATCTCCTCATCTTCCCAAAGAAAAAAATACAAAAAAGAAAAAATCCCACCCCCTGCTCATTTTCCCAACTCCATCATCTTCTCCACCACCACTGCATCTTTTTCCCTGACTATAGATTCAAATCTTTGCCTGATTTTTAACAAGTTTTAGCAACACCCATCACAAAACCTTATACAAATTTCAAATTCAAGCTCAAACTCAAAGCATCAAACTTGCTAATGGTGTTTTTTAAATTTTATCAAAATTAATCACCTAAGTAAATTTTTATTCAACAATGATTACGAATTCAAACTAATTTTCTCGGTCATGGAATACCAAAATCAATAAGACCCAATTAAATTTTCAATCTTTTTCAAAAGGTCAATAATTGTGATTTTTACAAGACCTAATAGCTCCTCTTTTCTTCTTTTTTATCCTTTTCTTCTTATTCATAGGGTTGGTTGGAAAGACAAAATATGAGGGGAGTAGCCAAAACTAGGATGGAGGTTAGGGTAGCATCGATTGGGGGGGGGGGGATGTTGGGGTGTGGGTTGGTAAAGAAGACATGAGTTATTTTTTTCTTTAATTTGGAAAGTAATTAGTTAAAAAAGGGAAAAACAAAAAAAATGAATTTCAGATGAATTTTGTAGTTTTTATGCGCCTCTTTTATGTGTAATACACACGTGTGACACACGGTAAAAAAGGTATGTAATTGACACACTTTTAAAAATTTTGATGTGTAATATTATTCCTATATTTAACAGGTGTGTAAGAAGAATTTGAGTAAACTATGTATAAGAAACATGTGGCCCTTCTAAATTTAAAAGTACTAAAACCTCAAGAGTGGAAACACAAATGTGCATTGGAGTAAACACTTTGGGATGGACTCTCGATTTTAAGCCATCCAATAAAAAGTGACAAACGAGAAATACTTGTAAATATATGGGAAAATGCCTCATTACCCCCTGTCCTATACCCAAAGTTCCAACTACACACTTTTTCTATACGGGAATCCTAGTACCCCCTAAACTTTTTTTTACCTTAATATTTTGCCCCTTTTGTGCTGAGCTGGACCAGAACCCCAATTATAATACATGCGGTGTACACACGCGTTTCATAAACCGATAGGCCCCCCATTCCATTCACATTTGTCCCTTTATCTTTTTTTCTCTCTTCAATTATTTCATAAGGGACCATCTGAGACCCAAAAGTTTTTCCCCTTTCTTCACTACTAGCTAATCGATCCTTTAACCAGATCATGAAGAAATAAAAAATTTCTTTGTTCTCTTGCCTAATAGATCAAAAACAAGTATAAAGCCTCATTTTAATAGTTCGATTGAAGGAATGGGAGGTCAGATTCGAAGGTTAAACTAGAATATTATTCTAGGATTTTTCGTGTATCGATCGATTGAAGGTCAGATTGGAAGTCTAAGTTTTTTATTCGTCACAATCCAAGAGCAAAGGTTAGTTCTTTACTGCATTTAATTAGTTTTGTGTTTGTTTTAGGATTTTTAAATATTTTTAGCCATTGCGATTTTGTGATTGGCAGATAAAATTTGAGGTTTCTTGTCCAAATGCTATTTTTCTAGATTCGATTGTGCATGGGTTCAGTGAAATAAGTACTTTTATAATACTAGTATGTACAATTTGTCGATTTATGCTAAATTTTGTTTTATCGCTTTGTTTTTGCTTTGTTTGCATATAGGTATGAGTGGGTTTGCTTTAATCACTTTAAGACTATTTCATGGTGGGGTGTTACACCTTGAAAATGGGGAACCAAAATATGTTGGTGGGGTAATGTCTGAATACTTTGATGTTGATGTGGATACCATTTTCTATTTTGAGTTGAAGGATTATATTAAAGAATTAGGGTACAACTCAGATTGTAAATTTAGTATTCGACCACCTAACTGTGGCATTTTA
>MU788101.1:29739-45633 GCA_026770625.1 Nicotiana glauca
AGCTTAAGGACTTGTTCATCTTGCTCATGTTTTGCATTACATTTCTTAAGTTTTGTTAACTGCAGTTCATTTTCTTTCCCAGTTGATGTAGGAGCTTAGCTCTAGTAAATATTTTGCCAAAATTTTGACTAGTTCTCGGTCATGTCTAGTTAATCTGGATTCATTCCATTGGGAAGGAAGCTTCCAATCAAAATGGTAGAGTAATAATGGATGTTTTGTAAGTCGTGGACAGTGTTGCCAAAATGATGTATCATTCTAATTCAATACCAGAATTATGTTTCATTACAACACCAAAATGAAGTACACAACCAAACCATCTAACTTACCCTATCTGACATTAATAACAAAATGATCTTCTATTAGGACAACAACCAAAATGATCTTATACTACTACAACAACCAGCTACTATGGCAACTCTAATTGATTTTTCTTCAAGTTTCCAACTTAGATTAAGCTGCTAACAAACACAACGAGTACCAAAACCATAATACACCAAGTCATTTTCCACACAAATTCCTTCTATTTTTTTCCTTCATAGTCTTCTCTTTCATATTAACATTCTGTTTTGAATCTTCAAGCTCATCCAAATGCAGTTTAAGATGGTCGTAATTTTCTTCTAGCTCTTTGATTTTGTTTACCAATCTTGAAAGAATAAACTTTGATCTTTCATCAACTCTTTCTTTGTCTCTCCATTTGAAAAACTTGCAATTTGTGGCCTGAAATTTAAAGAATTCAAAAACGACCCAATTAACATTAATTTTCAAGTTAATGAGTTGGGTTTAGAACAAGAACACATACCTCATAGTGAGGACAAGACCAAAATCGTCTTCCGGGATTCCGAGCTGACCAAGAAGTTTGCATTTGCAGCAAAATACCATGTTTGCATCGCACTTCAGCATTGAGCATTGGATCATCTTCGTCCATGCACAATTTATTCAACTTGGTGTTTGCCATTCCTAACCCTAACATTTTATAGACCGAAATTAAGGAAGAAATTAAAAAGCCCTTAACAGAATAAAGAGCCAAACGGAGGCATTTAAGCAAAGAATTCACTTACTTCTTCAAACCAAAGAAAATTCCAAGTCAAAATCCACCTTCAAAGCTCTCGAAAATGGCTGGTATAATGGGGAGAAGAACATTTTTTTATGTTTAGAAGAAGAGGCCTTCCAAATCAGCATTGAGAATGACACATGTCATTTTTTTATAGGCTACAGCCTTTTTATTTAAGTTACTACGCGCTTGGGGAAGGTGGGTTCACGTTCTGGTCCAGCTCAGCACAAAAGGGGCAAAATATTAAGGTAAAAAAAAGTTTAGGGGGGTACTAGGATTCCCGTATAGAAAAAGTGTGTAGTTGGAACTTTGGGTATAGGACAGGGGNTATCCGACATTAATAACAAAATGATCTTCTATTAGGACAACAACCAAAATGATCTTATACTACTACAACAACCAGCTACTATGGCAACTCTAATTGATTTTTCTTCAAGTTTCCAACTTGGATTAAGCTGCTAACAAACACAACGAGTACCAAAACCATAATACACCAAGTCATTTTTCCACACAAATTCCTTCTATTTTTTTCCTTCATAGTCTTCTCTTTCACATTAACATTCTGTTTTGAATCTTCAAGCTCATCCAAATGCAGTTTAAGACGGTCGTAATTTTCTTCTAGCTCTTTGATTTTGTTTACCAATCTTGGAAGAATAAACTTTGATCTTTCATCAACTCTTTCGTTGTCTCTCCATTTGAAAAACTTGCAATTTGTGGCCTGAAATTTAAAGAATTCAAAAACGACCCAATTAACATTAATTTTCAAGTTAATGAGTTGGGTTTAGAACAAGAACACATACCTCATAGTGAGGACAAGACCAAAATCGTCTTCCGGGATTCCGAGCTGACCAAGAAGTTTGCATTTGCAGCAAAATACCATGTTTGCATCGCACTTCAGCATTGAGCATTGGATCATCTTCGTCCATGCACAATTTATTCAACCTGGTGTTTGCCATTCCTAACCCTAACATTTTATAGACCGAAATTAAGGAAGAAATTAAAAAGCCCTTAACAGAATAAAGAGCCAAACGGAGGCATTTAAGCAAAGAATTCACTTACTTCTTCAAACCAAAGAAAATTCCAAGTCAAAATCCACCTTCAAAGCTCTCGAAAATGGCTGGTATAATGGGGAGAAGAACATTTTTTTATGTTTAGAAGAAGAGGCCTTCCAAATCAGCATTGAGAATGACACATGTCATTTTTTTATAGGCTACAGCCTTTTTATTTAAGTTACTACGCGCTTGGGGAAGGTGGGTTCACGTTCTGGTCCAGCTCAGCACAAAAGGGGCAAAATATTAAGGTAAAAAAAAGTTTAGGGGGGTACTAGGATTCCCGTATAGAAAAAGTGTGTAGTTGGAACTTTGGGTATAGGACAGGGGGTAATGAGGCATTTTCCCTAAATATATCAGAAGTAGGTTAAATTTCAGTTGTTAATTCATCGAAAAGGTTTCTGGATACAAGTAAAAGTCCGTAGAGGATATATGAAGCTCCTCTATCATAATTAAGTTGTAGATGAGCTAATGAGAAGAATCGATAGTACTAAATTGTCGATTTGATGGAATTAACGTTCAATCAAATGAACAAGTTAATTTGTTAACTGAAACAATTTTTGTTTGTTATGTATTAACGGTTGAATTCCATTGGCATAATGAAAATGAAAAAGGTCAAAAATATCCTTATACTATTAAATATTTTTTATGCTTATCCTTCATTATACTATTTGGTTTAATCCGTCCATATCTTCTTACTATTAAAATTTATCCCCAAGTTTAACGGAGGAAGGAGCTCCTATGGTGAAGGGGATAAAATATAGAGAAAGGGAGGAGGATATTAAGTCTTGGGATAGGTTGGATTTAAGGTTATGGGTATTAAGTAGGGATCTTTACACGATCATATTTGTTGTTTACTTTTTCTAATCATATACATAGATTATATATAATTATATATATCTTTTTTATAATATATAATTATATACATAATACATGTATTATGCATGTATTATACCTTTATCGGCTAGTTTTAGTTTAAGCGATTGGGTGGTTGGTGATTTAGGTTAATTCTTCTATTGAGTATGGGTAATGGCTTAGGGGTTAAAAATGCTTAAAAGGCCACCATGTGTCCCCGCTGTTAAATTGAGGGGTAAATATATTCAATTATAAGATGCTGAGAACAAATTAGACCAAATAATATAATGGAGGATATTATAAAGAATATTTAATTGTAGAGGAGTTTTTTTTTTATCCTTTTCCATAATAAGAAGTTATAATGCAGTGGAAAGGAGTACGAAATTTGCCATAGATTACAAGTTAACATCTTAGGTGTTACACTTTAGTATTTTTTTTATTTTTTTTGAATCCCCTTCTTAAGTTTCTGATTCCACCTCTAGAATTATGTATTATACTTCAGTTGTAGTTTAGAATATTCAGATCCTAGGTGTGACATTAAAGTTGGAGTGGCTCTTCTCTTTCCTTTAGTTTAATTTCTGTTACTCATTCCCCCGTTTCATTTTATGTGACGAGAGTTTTATTGGATTCAACATTTAGCCCCAAACCACTCCGGTCGTGATGGCGCCTATCACAGTACTAGACAAGCCGATTCAACACTAATAACATAAAGGTCTTTTGTAGATTTATTTTTCTAATCAATTATGATAACAAATCTTTCCTTTTAATATGCCAAAATGAGCAGAAAGAAAATACGCAAATACATCAAACTCTGCCGATCCTGGTGTCACTAGTCATGAACCACTAAGACACTGCCCAATAATGTCTACTCAATACAAGATAAGACTGAAATATATAATACTAAGGGTAGGAAGGAGAAGGGTAGGGCTGCGGATGCTGTCAGCTACCTTGCTATCTCCGGAAAATACTCAGAAGCTGCTGGATGCTCTGGTACCTGGATCTACACAAAAAGGTACAGGGAGTAACGTGACTACGCCAACTCAGTAAGTAACCAAAGTAAATAAGGGCTGAGTGCAGTGACGAGCATTTAAATCATATACATAGTCTAACATAGAATCTCAATAAAAATAACAAAGTCAAATCCGTAGTCCAATTTCCGAACATCTCGTAAAAACTCCAGTTTCAATGAAAAGTCATTTAAACATTTGTTCAACATTTTTCAATAGAGGATTAGTATAAAAGAAGAGTGAAAATAGTAAATTCATAAATATGCCCCTCGGGCAAAGTATCACTCATATATATAGCCCCTCGGGCAAGCCTCTCAGTCGCTCGTGACTCAACTCTCGTCAATCAGCACTTACACTCAGCATTCCCGCTCAATAGATATCTCATAATAATAATCGTTGTGGCGTGCAGACCGATACATAAATATATACATTGTCGACTGCGTTCACTAGGGATGTGCAGACTCCGGAGGGTCTCCTACAGCCCAAATGTTATATCGCTGCGGCGCGTAGCCCGATCCAATACAAATCGTTGCGGCTTGCAGCCCGATCCATATATATATATATATATCGCTGCGGTGTGTATCCCGATCCATAAATATATATAATCATCACCAGCAAGTCCTCGACCTTTCTCAGTCATTAACCTCACAACCACTCGGGCATTTCAGTTAAAAATCAGGGAACTCAGCCCAAACAGTTTTCATATATTTGAAAGTAGAGTAATGAAATTGAATCGAACAATAAACATGTAAAAATCATGACCGAGGATATGTTTTCGAATAAAAAAAGTGTGAGGATAGTAGTAAATACCCTTGAGGGTCCAAACAGTTTGGCACAAGGCCCCAAACATGGCATTCAACCCAAGTTAACAGATTCATTTCTAAAACACATAAATATCATATAGAGTTTATCAAAATATGCAACTCTACAGTTGCCACGGGACGGACCAAGTCTCAATCCCTACGGGTGAACGCCCTCACGCCCATCACCTAGCATGTGTGTCACCTCATTTATCAAAATAGTACAAATTTCTGAGGTTTCATACTCTCAGGTCTAGATTTACAATCGTTACTTACCTCAAACCGGACAAAAATCTACTCTCGATGCCCTATCTCTCAATCCGTCCTCCAAATGCTCTGAATCTAATCCAAATCAGTGTATTATCATCAATACATGCTAAAAAAATAAAGCCCATGCGAAAATTATCAAATTAACTCAAAAATCTCGGAATGAGTCAAACCTGACCTCCAGGCCCATGTCTTGGAATTCAATACAAGTCACATCATTAGGATCCTCATCCTCCCACTGTCACACCTCCTATTTACACTCTGTGGGTATATGAGAGTTTTTCCAATTAAAATGACAAATCGAAATGGGATTAATTAATTTATTAGAGTCGCCACTTGGAATAGTTTATTTGGTGTCCCAAGTCACCAATTTATTTTAAAATTCAAAATTAAGGAAATTTTCCACAAACCAGAAATTCTAAATAAGGAATTATGTTAACCCGGGAGAAGGTGTTAGGAATTTTCGGGTTCCGTGGTTCTAGCACGGTTGCTTAAACTATTAATATTGGCTTGAAATGAACACATCTGGCCTGATATATGGCCCATATTCATAGTTGAATCCATCCACAAACCTCAAGCTGATTTTGATCACACTGAACTAGGCTAATAACCTTTCAAAAGTCCATAATCACCCCCGTCTTACTCATAACACACAAGGACAATCATTATAACCGGAGTAATCCTCCACATTCCATAACCCAATAAACCGAGTGCCCTCTAGGAACAAATTATCAATTCAATAATATCACCATAATATTCATACTTGGTTCACTTCTTTGACCAATCAAGTGACTACATGTCACACTTATACAACCTTCTCGTGGGGCATGCTCCCACAACTTTCCGCAACAGATAACAGGTCTGTACATCCAAACCATCGGCCGCACTACCACTGAAAGAGATCAAGAATCCTTAACCGGAATACAAAGCCATTTTCATAAAACACTGATCTCAGGTGATGTCGAAGACATTACCAGCTTACTTTAAACATCGAAACCCCTTTTCCTGCTCATCCCAGTTTGTGACATCACTTGTCAACACCAAACTGCAACCTTGATCCTCACTTCCAATTCCATACCACTCATTGCACCTAACATGCCAATATATGATAGAACACAATTTTCACCATAACTCCGAAACCGCTAATAGATTAACACTTATTCATATAAAAACTTTTTACTTAACTTATTCCAAGATAACCATATAAACACACTAGTGAATTCTCATAATCGTAGAATATGTAAATCTCTAAGTAGTGGTCTAAGCCACCACAGCCCTTCCGGGATCCGCCTATACGTAACAGGCCATAACAGTAGGATATTTCTGAATAACATCGATTATAGTGGCCGACAAGCCTCACACGCACTGACACAACTCACTTGCATAACTTGATCACGTTGAAGGAACTGATCACTACCACCAATATGCCAGTTTAACTATGGCTAATCAATCTATCTTTATCCAATTTATCCTTGATTTCCTTAGAAATAATAACTCTATTCAACATATAATACACTTACCCGCACTCATCCCGAGTGATCGTGAATCACGAGACCATGCTGTCTCAAATCCCATGAACCATTTCAGACCTCCCAATCACTACACTGCGGTCAAAACATCATAGGACATGTTGGTCACCTTCTCATAAGCTGCTACAAGCTTGATTCTTAACCGTACCTATAGGCTTAAAATCATTAGGCACCACACTTTACCCCTTCAAATTCACTAGGACTGTTGTTGAGAGCCACCCGTTCTGAATTGGCCAGCATATAATCAACTCCATGATTTCTCCAGCCCAAGCATACCTTCTCGACGGAGTACCCAGCATAACCACTTCCTTTTAAACCCATACTTATACGACGCATAAATCCTGAATCTCCCCAAAGCATGAACATGAGCCACCCAAAGCATGAACATGAGCCAATAAGTCCAACTATAGGACACATTTATCAATTCCCTTGCTCAAATTACCACCTATGTTCCCTTCCCGTTGCTGACATATCTCATCAATATGTTAATAACCAGAAACCATGCAAGAAGATAACCATACAACCCAATTGTAGGCGGTGGGACTCTCCCACTTAGCTCGAAGCCCACTACTGCACAACTCGGAAATTCACTAGGCTCCCTTATCTCTTATTGACATACCCATGCACAATCGACCACAAAAGTTCTAGGGAATCTTTCTCTAAAACCCCCTTTTTATACTCTGAATCATTGATCACATTCGCACAACCGATCTCCTAGTGGTATAACCACTAGAATTCTTCGCAGATGCTTCGCCAACCACGCGATCGCTAACCTGCTCACAGGGAATAACCCATCTGAGCCCGAGCTCACTCTCTAGCTGCGCAAGTCTATTCACCCCCCGTGGACATCAATTAAATAAGCGGCAACATCCTTCAAATTCAAAGTTAGGTTGCATCCTCCTTCATTTCAAGCAGCCCCTTTCCGTCATATCAAATCTCCCGCCGAAATAGTCAATATTTCAGATTAAGTACATAGACCCGGCCACCGAATCCACATACTGCTCTGCCGCTCTCCCACTTTGGGAAAGACTCACTTCTTTAAGAAAATACTCGACCTCCACTTCTTACACCTAGCCTTCTGGAGGTTTAACCCCAGCATGACACTTCCCACACGTCCTTCCTCATCCTTTGCTGGTCAGCTAATGCCTTAGATCGAAATCTATCTTGGTAGCATTTGAACCAACATATCACTACTCACTTTTAAACCTTTTCCGAATGTTAACTTTATCGAACCGCCAATATTAGGAATACACAACCAATCCTGAATCACCGCACCCCGCGATCTCTGACAGCCATTTCTCTAATATTATTTTACAATATCTAGCCCCAAAAGCGAATTGCAGAAGACCATAACGCCGGCGAACTTAGTACATTCAACAAAGACAACGACACCTCATCACAAATGAAAATTCCGCCACGCTTGCAAACACCAAGCCTTGCTACTCCATCAACCCAAATCTGAACATTGATAGGCCAATTGCTTTTCCCCTAACAGGAATAATTACCAAATCTCTAGATCATGTACTGAGTAAACCCCCCTTCAAGTCATTCACTATCTTGACACGCATGCAAACATCCCACCATCATATCAATACTGCTTAACAATCATTCATAAGCATCATAGCAACTTGTGTCAATCCTCAGAGTTCTCAAAAGTACCGCTATTGAGCTGAAACGACAGTATATCCTTCCATAAGGCGACGATAATAGCTCAACAGCCCCGCGAGGAGAAACACCCCGCACCACATTCGTAGTACCATTACAATCCTTCAATACTCAATTTATGATAAGCGCTTCGCGTCGCATAAGATTGAATAGAAAGGAATTAAAGGAATAAGCCTCAAGGAATCAAAATCGCACGATAAGGAATCAAGAAGGGAAGTATTCCTAGCAGTCCTATAGCCTCCTGAAGATAAGTACAGACGACTCCGTATCGATCCGCGAGACTCTACTAGACTTACTCATGACTCGCGAGACCTAAGGGAACCTAGTGCTCTGATACCATATTGTCACGACCCAAAATCTACTAAGGGTCGTGATGGCGCCGGACACCGCTGTTAGGCAAGCCAACCAAAATACTTAATTAAATTCTTATTTTAAATATTTCCAAAATCACTTCTTTAATACCGTTAGACAACACGTAGTAAATTTTACTAAATAAGAAATGAAACATTTAACAACTTTTAAAATTCTGAATAAACCCATAGACATCCCTAGAACCTGGTGTCACAAGTGCATATGCTATTTCTAAGAAACAGTACAATACAACATCCATCCGGAATATAAATTGGACAAAAAGTAAATACAATACACTGAAAGGGACTATACTAGTTGCGGGTCTCCTCGAGTAATGCAGCTCACCTAGTCCCCGTATCATCCATGTTTTTACGCCCAGTAGGACACTAGAAGTACATGTGCCTGTGTAACAAAAATGTACAACAAGTGTAGCATGAGTACGAAAACAATGTTCACTCAGTGAGTATCCCATCTAATCTCGAAGAAGTAAAGATGAGAGGTCGACTTTGGCTCTTACTAGTGGTCAATAATGTGATATCAATAGTACATTAAATTGTGGATTTTTATAAACATGATTGCAATTCAATGGAATGAAGCAAGTAAATAATTCTTTCTTTTATAGGAAATTTTCGAATTTCTTTAAGTCCTTTATACAAATATTCTCGATCCAGGAAGAGGTAATAACAACTTTAACAAGTTCAAGGCAGCAATACAAGCATGCGCAAATCATGTAGAGGATGTACGGACCGATCCAACAATATTTAAACTGTGCACTGCCAGAGGGTCGAATGGTGCGAACCATAGATGCATCTATTACCCCGCTCGCTAATCATACATGCGACGCGGTCAAACTTAAATAAATAATCATCCTGCTCATGAATCATACATGCGACGCAGGTACATCTAGAAATACATGGTCAAACAACCAATTAAGAATTTATAGGGAAATATTTATCCAAATAAAAGCCAATTCTCTTTTAACGATTTAAGAAAATGAAGTTTAATCCTTTTAGAAATTCATTTACCAATTCGATAGGATTTAAGCAATCCAAATTGTCAATAACATTACAAATATTCCAATTACAACATGCTTTTGGGTCCTAGACTACCCGGACATAATATAGTAGTATCTACGTATGTACTCTCTTCACCTCGTGCAAACGTAGCCCCCACAAATAGAATCACATAACCAATTAATTCATCTATGGGGACAATTCCCTCTTACAAGGTTAGAAAGAAAACTCACCTCACTCTGAAGATCCATAACCGGCATTCCACGCCCTTCCGAAGACTCGAATCGATTCTAAATGCTCCAAAGCTAGCCAATAATTATGAAAATTCATTAATATATGCTCAACCACTCATTAGAATCTAATTTATAACAATTCCTAACCCCGATAAAAAAGTTGACAAAAATGATTCCGAAATTTTTCAAAGATAAAGTTTATCCATAAACTCACGAACTCAAATATATGATTCCATATCCAAAATCGTGGTCCAATTGCAATAATATCAATTTTCTAGGTTTTCCACAAACCCCAAAATTTTTACCCATTTACATGCTAAAATCCATACATAATCGATGTATTTAACTCAAGATAGGTGGGAATAGCTTACCTTATCGTTGATGATGAAAAACCCCACTCGAAGGTCTCCAAAATCGTCCACACCCAATGAAAACGGGGGAAAAATGACCAATCCCCCAATTTTAAAAGAACTTAGTGCCTCCAGCACTTCCACACCTGCGGTCACACGGCCGCTTCTGCGGTTCCGCAAGTGCGGCCCCTCTACCTCTCCTGCGGTTTCTCACCAGGCCGTCATTTCCGCTTTTGCGCCTCAGCACCCGCAGGTGCGGTCCCACTTCTGCAGCGAGATGACCATATCTGCGGTCCCAGCTCTCCCACCCCTAATACCGCATCTGCGACTACTAGGCCACTTCTGCGGCCCTAGCTTTGCAGGTGCGGTTATACCAGCAACCAGCAACTTCGGCTCTTCTTTAAACTCTGAAGTCGATCCGTTAACCATCAGGAATCCACCCGAGGTCCCCGGGACCGCAACCAATCATACCAACCAGTCCCAAAATACATTACGGACTTGCTCGAGGCCTCAAATCATAACAAACAACGCTAAAACCACGAATCGACCTCCAAACCAAGCTTTATGAACTTTAGAACTTGAAACTTCTACTTTCGATATTTAAACCTATCAAATCACGTCCGATTGACTTCAAATTTTGCACACAAGTCATATTCGACATTACGGACCTACTCCAACTTTCAGAATCAGATTTCGACCCCGATATTCGGTAAAACTTCTCAAAAACCTTCAAATTTCTATGTTTAGCCAAATGACTCCAAAATGACGCATGGACCTCCGAATTCACTTCCGATTGTGCTCCCAATACCAAAATTACCATACGGAACTACTCCCATACGGAACCCAATCTTATAAAATTTCTTCCAAAATGCTAACTTCCATAATAGGTGCCAAAATGCTCCCGGGTTATCCAAAACCCTATCTGGTATATGCCCAAGTTCGAAATTATCATACGAACCTGCCGGAACCTTCAAATCTTGATTCCATAGTCGTTTACTCAAAATTCCAATCTTAGCTAATTCTGTCAATTTAAAGCTTCCGAAATGAGAATTTTCTTTCCAAATCAACTCCGAACTTCCCGAAGTTCAATTCCGACCATGCGTGCAAGTCGTAATACCTTAAATGAAGCTGCTCATGACCTCAAACTGCTGAATGACGTACTAGAGCTCAAAACGACTGATCGGATCGTTACTGATCCACTTCCCAAATATTCAATTGTTAAATAAATGAAAAGTGGGAAGACTATCTGTATTGGAGAAAAATCGATATTACACTTGGATTAATTATGTGGCTGACATGTCAAGACATGTGGATTATTAGAAGAGTGACAGCTGGCAAAGAGTACTTAAAGAGATACGAGTCTTACCAGGTACGAGCAAAGTGTCATGTAAACAAGAAGGAACGGTCACTCGGGCCTCTTGATAATTTGAAGAGACACCGGTGGAATTGACCAAGATAATTAAAAAGTATAGATTCGAAATATCTTCAATTAATGAGCGTAAATGATAGGAAACGTTATAAAATCTTAAAACAGTGACGATTACTAATTATAACGTTTTATTAATGTCATTATATGCTCATCAAGGTTCTATTATGAAAGGAAAGAAACGTTGTACTTGGAAATAGCTATAAAAAGGGAGAGAAATGATATTTGTATGGGACAATGATTATTATTGGAATATACTTATTTACATTGCTTTATATTGCTTACTCGGCTACTTCTCAGTCCAATTTTCCTTTCTTGTTATACAATTATCTCTTTATTTGATTATCGGTAACCGAATTTTTCTAAATTACGCGTTGTCCGAAATTTCTATTTTTTGGTTAAACAATATATATATTTATAAAATAATGCAATTAAGAAGAACCGAAATATATTAATAAAAATGCACAGAAAAGCTCATATAGATAAAAGATGGCTATGGCTAATCACATAATTCAATTTAAAAACGGAAAAAGAATTGTCCATATACGAACTAACTAATCACTAGACACTACCGTTGAGAGAAAAACGAAAAAAGAAGACGAGATTTCTCTTTCATGTATGGCTCTATATCTTAAGATGTAGTGTTAAGTCAAAGCTCATTTTCTTTTACCCTACACGAAATCTTTGACGGTAGTGCAAAGAGAAAAATGGATACTTCATTTCATTTTCCACTTTACTTCCAAATCAGAATTGTCGTTTTGACCAACCTAACTACGAAGAACAAAGTTGGACCGATGCCTACATTGTGGGATGTCTAGGAATTAGACTTCAACCTAATCAAAGTGTGATTCAATTCAGTGATTAAGAGATAATAATTCAAATCATAGTATTACTAGTTTGAATATCGACAACCTTGCTAACATTACTAGTCAATTCTGTCTTTCCTAATTTCCTATTATGTGCTTGTGCTTTGTCAAGGTTATATGAAATGAGATAAATTGAGAAGGGAATTTATGAGAAAATATTTGTTACTCCATATGTCTAATTTGTATGACTTGTTGAAAATATAGATTTATGCAACAAGATACTGTATCATAGGTTTTTATACTAAGAGAAGTGATAGTAGCTTAGTAAAATTTAAAGCCTATGACATGTGTTATTCACTTTGCCTCACAAATTTATCTCTTGGACTATGGTTGTCACGGCCCGGATTTTCCACCATCGGGAGTCGTGATGACACCTACTAACGGAGCTAGGCCAGCCAAACTTTAGACAATCTCTAATAAAACTCAACAATAAAAATATGCGGGAAATAATTAATTAAGTGCGGAAGACTATAAGTAATATAAAAATAAAATCGAAATGCGGAAGTTTAAACATTATCTCTACCCCAAAACCTGGTGTCGCTAGCTCAAGACTACTAAAGAGTACTACAAACAAGTCTGAATGGAAAGAAAAATACATATGTCTGTCTCGGTACGATGAAAACAAACAGAAATAAAGAAGGGACTTCGGCCTGCGAACGCCAGCTAGGCTACCTCGTAAGTCCCTGGACTGAAGTCAGCTCCCACTCGGTGCTACTGCTGTGGTCCAAAAGCTGCTCCAGTACCGTGATCTGTGCAAAAAGCACAGAAGTTTAGTATTAGCACAACCGACCCCATGTGCTGGTAAGTGCCTGACCTAACCCCGACGAAGTAGTGACGAGGCTAGACAGGACTACCAATTCAACCTGTGCAGTTCAACATATATATATGCAATAAAAGGAAAGGAATACCGAAACTAAACAGTTAAAAGGGAGGGAACATGTTATAGGGAGTACCAATCCGGATATAACACTCATCAACGAAATTAAGAAACAGGGCACAATAATAACTACCAGAGAATAAGAAATTCAACAGTTGCACGGCATCAACCTTCGTGCTTTTACTCTCATCCTCACCCAAAACAATCGAATAAAATGCACGGCATCACCCTTCGTGCTTTCCTTCACATAACTCTCATTTTATGGTACGGAATGACCCTTCGTGCAAATATAATAAAAAATAGCACGGAATGTCCCTTCGTGCATAATTAGTCAAAACATAGCACGGAATGATCCTTCGTGCAAATATAATCAAAAAAATGGCACGGAATGTCCCTTCGTGCATAATTAGTCAAAACATAGCACGGAATGACCCGTCGTGCAAATATAATCAAAAATGGCACGGAATGACCCTTCGTGCATTATCACTCTTCCTCACCCAAACAGCAGTCACAATCAAATGGGCGAGAGAAATAAACAATAATAAGAAATGTCCCGGCAAGGAAAAAACACAAGTAACAACTAAGTCCCGGCATGGGAATAATAACAATAACTTTCACATCCCAGCAAGGGATTAATCACAACTCTTTCCAACACTTTCGCCTCCTACTCAATAGTATTTATCATTCGAGCCAACGCTCCAAAGTATTAACATTTCATAATTTATCCTCAAACTCTTCACATTATGTAGAAATTATTATTTAGCTTGGAAGAGTCCCAAAACATACCAAAAATAAGTACAAATAAAGACCCACGATCATGCTAGACTCCGGTGTATAGAAACTCATCACCATGCATATACACCGCACTCGATCATTTAGCAAATAGCAATTTATAATACTCTAATCTTATTCCCTCAAGCTAAGGTAGATCAAATACTTACCTCGGTCCGAAAATAGCAATCAAGGCTCTAAAACCGCCTTTCCTTTAGAATCCAACTCCGAAAAAATGGTATTTGGGCACAATTTAGTTCAATAGTATCAATAAGAGCTCAAAAACATAATCCCATAGTCTAGAAATGAAATTCCCATCATTCTTCAAAAAATACCAAAATCCGACACCGGGCCCACATGGTCCAAACTCGAGGCTCGGACCAAAATCCAATCACACATAACCCCACAAGTTCAAATATGTAATTTGTTTCAAGACTCGACCCCAAATTGAGGTTGAATCATTCAAAATTCCCAAAGCCCTAGTTCTATCCAAAACCCCTATTTTCTACCTTGAATTCATGATTTAGGGCTAGGAAATTAATGTTTAGATGAAAGAATTAGGAGATAGTGAAGTTAAGAATACTTACCCAAAGAGTTATGGAGGAAGAGAAGCAAGAAAATCGCCTATGGAGTGTTTAAGGGAGGAGCTCGTGTGAAGAAGTGGCTAAATCCCGAGTTCTGTTTCTGTTTTTAAGCTTTTAAAACCACTGGGCAAAATTGCCCTATGCGATCACGTGAAAGGGACTGCGATTGCGAAGAGGAAAGGCTGGAAGCTACGCAATCGCGTGAAGGTTGTTGCAATCGCGTAGAGGGAATTAACTAGAGGGTCTATTTGGCCTATGCGATCGCGTGGGCATGTACGCGAATGCGGAGAAGAGGAGCTGGAAGCTACGCGATCGCGTGAAGGGTGATGCGGTCGCGTAGAAGAAATGGCCAAAGCAGTGCAATCGCGTGGACGAGGCCGCGATCGCGTAGAACAAAATCCCTGTGCAAAAATTACAGAAAATCTGCCAACCTTTTCTAAGTCCAAAACACCCCGATACCTATCCGAAACTCACCCGAGCCCTCGAGGCTCTAAACCAAATATTCACACTGACTCAAAAATATCATACGAACTTGCTCGAGCAATCAAATCACCAAAATAACATCAAAATCAAGGAATCAAACCTCAAAACTCATGATTTTCGTTTCAAAGTTCATTAACTTCCAACTTTATCTATTTAGGTCCGACACACGTCAAACGACGTCCGATTTCGACCAAATTTCACAGAAAGCGCTTAATGCATATTTAAGACCTGTACCGGGTGTCGGAACCAAAATACGAGCCCGATACCTATATTTTCTAACTCATTTTCATTTCCATTTTTTCCTTAATAATTTCAGAAAATAATTTAACAGAAAAATTCTTTTACTCGGGTTCTGGGCCTCGGATTTCGACTCCGGGCACATGCCCGAGTCCCATATTTTTCTACGGACCTCCCGGGACCGTCACATCACCGGTCCGGGTCCATTTACCCAAAATGTTGACCAAAGTCAACTATATCAATATTAATATCAAAATTTTTCAAGTTTTTCACATAGTTTGCATATTTTAGCATAAAAACTTTCCGGCTTCGCGGCGCCCGGGTGAATAGAATACCAAGAACTATGGGCCTCCGCTAAGATCAACTCTCGAACACCATCGACATTGGGAACACATACTCACCCCTGCAACCTCAAAACACCATCCGCATCTAAAGTCACCTTCGTGGCACCTCCACGCTGCACAGTGTCTCTCAGGACAC
>MU788101.1:48091-75772 GCA_026770625.1 Nicotiana glauca
GCCGACCACTATAAAATCACCCACTGGTATAGATACATATACAGGAATACCCAAGGCATCACTAGGCATAGCCAAGTAGGGAGAAAAATAAGATGACACATATGAATACGTAAACCCAGGGTCAAATAGCACTAAAGCATCCCTGTCACAAACCAGAATAGTACCTGTAATCACAGCATCTGATGAATCGGCCTCTAGCCTGGCTGGCAAAGCATAACAACGGGGCTGGGCCCCACCTCCCTGAATCACATCTCTAGGACGATCAACTACTGGCTGACCTCTGCCTCTGCCTCTGCCGGTGCGAGCTCCACCTCTACAGTCCCTACCTCCACCTCTATGATCCCTACCCCCGCCTCTAGTTGGCTGGGCGGGCCATGAATCACCTGCTGCCTGAATCATGGGGCGAGGACCCTGCTGCTGAGAGCTGCCCAATGCTTGAGGGCAAACCCTGACAATATGACCGGGGTAACCACAACCATAACAAGATCTCGGCTGCTGCGACTGCTTGACCTGTCGACCTGAATGTCCTCCCCTGAAGCTCTGAAGTGGGGGTGCACTAATAGGCTGCTAATCTGAATAGTACTGCTAAGAACTTCCGCTGACCGGAGTACTATGAGAAACCTGAAGCGCGGACTGAAAGGGCCTCGGTGACTGACCTCTACCATAGGAATCTCTACCTCCATACGAGGTACCACTAAGCCTACCAGAATGATGTGGCCTCTTGTCCGACATCTGACCACCTCTCCGTGTGAGGGCCATCTCAACTCTGCGAGCTGCATTGTCCGCCTCCTGAAAGGAAATATCACTGCCAACTCCTATGGCCATCTGGAGAAGGATCGGCTGAATCAATCCATCAATGAACCTCCGGACCCTCTCTCGCTCTGTAGGGAGTATCACAACCGCATGGCATGCCAAGTCGACAAATCTAGTCTCATACTGTGTAACTATCATGGAGCCCTGCTGGAGGCGCTCAAACTGCCTACGAAGTGCTCCCGCTGAGTGAGGGGAGAAACTTCTCCAAGAATAACTCTACGAACTGATCCCATGTCAAAGCTGGAGACCCTGCTGGTCTAGATAGGCAAAAACTCTCCACCAAGTCTTGGCGGACCCTGCAAGCCGGAAGGTGCAAAAATCGACCCCATTGGTCTCCACTATACCCATGGTCCTGAGAATCTCATGACAGCTGAATAGAAAATCCTGTGGATCCTCTGATGAAGCACCGCTGAAAGTGGTGGTGAAGAGCTTGGAGAACCGATCAAGTGTCCATAAAGCATCTGAAGACATAGCTGCTCCATCGACGGCCTGAGCTGTAATACCTGTCTGAGCTGCCACTGCGGGCTGAACCACTGGGACCTGAGTCCGGGGAGCTACCTACTCCGGAGTATGCGTAGCAGGAGTCTGAACCCTTCCTCTAGCCTGAGAAGTGGCTGGGGCTACTGGCAGCAAACCCGCTCTAGTGACACTATCCATAAAGCCTGCCAATCTGACTAGAGCATCCAGAAGATCTAGGGTGAACATGACCCCTCCTGGGACCTGAGCTGGGCCCACTGGAGCTGCTGGGGCTGGAACCTCATCATCATAGTCAATATGAGGCTCCACCTCTGGAACTCTTCCCGGGGCTAAGCTCTAACCCTACCTCGGCCTCTGGCACGGCCTCTGCCCCTCGCAGGAGCTGCTGCTGGGGGCTCGGGTTGTTGCGCGGTAGAAGAAGAAGCACGTGTTCTCGCCATCTGCGAATGAACAGAGTAGAAAGACAATCAGCATTTGAGAAACAACATCGCACGACGAGAAAGAACAAAGTGAAATTTTTCCTAACTCTGTAGCCTCTGGGGGATAAATACAGACGTCTCCGTACCGATCCCTCAGACTCTACCTAGTTTGTGCATGAGTAGCGAGACCTATGCAACCTAGAGCTCTGATACCAACTTGTCACGACCCGGATTTTCCACCATCGGGAGTCAAGATGGCGCCTACTAACGTAGGTAGGCCAGTGAAACTTTAGACAATCTCTAATAAAAATCAACAATATAAATATGCGGGAAACAATTAATTAAGTGCGGAAGACTTTAAGTAATAAAAAAAATAAAATCGAAATGCGGAAGTTTAAACATTATCTCTACCCCAAAACCTGGTGTCGCTAGCTCAAGACTACTAAAGAGTACTACAAACAAGTCTGAATGGAAAGAAAAATACATATGTCTGTCTCGGTACGATGAAAACAAACAGAAATAAAGAAGGGACTTCGGCCTGCGAACGCCAGCTAGGCTACCTCGTAAGTCCCTGGACTGAAGTCAGCTCCCGCTCGGTGCTACTGTTGTGGTCCAAAAGCTGCTCCAGTACCGTGATCTGCACAAAAAGCACAAAAGTGTAGTATCAGCGCAACCGACCCCATGTGCTGGTAAGTGCCTGGCCTAACCCCGGCGAAGTAGTGACGAGGCTAAACAGGACTACCAATTCAACCTGTGCAGTTCAACATATATATATGCAATAAAAGGAAAGGAATACCGAAACTAAACAGTTAAAAGGGAGGGAACATGCTATGGGGAGTACAATCCGGATATAACAGTCATCTACGAAATTAAGAAACAGGGCACAATAATAACTACCAGAGAATAAGAAATTCAACAGTTGCACGGCATCAACCTTCGTGCTTTTACTCTCATCCTCACCCAAAATAATCGAATAAAATGCACGGCATCACCCTTCGTGCTTTCCCTCACATAACTCTCATTTCATGGCACGGAATGACCCTACGTGCAAATATAATCAAAAATGGCACGGGATGTCCCTTCGTGCATAATTAGTCAAAACATAGCACGGAATGACCTTTCGTGCAAATATAATCAAAACAATGGCACGGAATGTTCCTTCGTGCATAATTAGTCAAAACATAGCACGGAATGACCCTTCGTGCAAATATAATAAAAAATGGCACGGAATGACCCTTCGTGCATTAATACTCTTCCTCACCCAAACAGCAGTCACAATCAAACGGGCGACAGAAATAAACAATAATAAGAAATATCCCGCCATGGGAAAAACACAAGTAACAACTAAGTCCCGGCAAGGGAACAATAACAATAACTTTCACATCCCGGCAAGGGATTAATCACAACTCTTTCCAACACTTTCGCCTCCTACTCAATAGTATTTATCATTCGAGGCAACGCTCCAAAGTATTAACATTTCATAATTTATCCTCAAACTCTTCACATTATGTAGAAATCATTATTTAGCTTGGAAGAGTCCCAAAATATACCAAAAACAAGTACAAATAAAGACCCACGGTCATGCTAGACTCCGGTGTATAGATAATCGTCACCATGCCTATACACCGCACTCGATCATTTAGCAAATAGCAATTTATAATACTCTAATATTATTCCCTCAAGCCAAAGTTAGATCAAACACTTACCTCGGTCCGAAAATAGCAATCAAGGGTCTAAAACCGCCTTTCCTTTAGAATCCAACTACGACACAATGATATCTAGGCACAATTTAGTTCAATAGTATCAATAAGAGCTCAAAAACATAATCCCATAGTCTAGAAATGAAATTCCCATCATTCTTCCAAAAATACCAAAATCTGATGCCGGGCCCACATGGTCCAAACTCGAGGCTCGGACCAAAATCCAATCACCCATAACCCCATGAGGTCAAATATGTAATTTGTTTGAAGACTCGACCCCAAATTGAGGTTGAATCACTCAAAATTCCCAAAGCTCTAGTTCTACCCAAAACCCCTATTTTCTACCTTGAATTCATGATTTAGGGTTAGAAAATTAATTTTAGATGAAAGAATTAGGAGATAATAAAGTTAAGAATACTTACCCAAAGAGTTATGGAGGAAGAGAAGCTAGAAAATCGCCTATGGAGTGTTTAAGGGAGGAGCTCGTGTGAAGAAATGGCTAAATCCCGAGTTCTGATTCTGTTTTTAAGCTTTTAAAACCACTGGGCGAAATTGCCCTACGCGATCGTGTGAAAGGGACTGCGATCGAGGAGAGGAAAAGCTGGAAGCTACGCGATCGGGTGAAGGTTGTTGCGATCGCGTAGAGGGAATTAACTGGGGGGTCTATTTGGCCTATGCGATCGCGTAGGCATGTACATGAACGCGGAGAAGAGGAGCTGGAAGCTACGCGATCGCATGAAGGGTGATGCGATCGCATAGAAGACATGGCCAAAGCAATGCGATTGCGTGGATGAGGCCGCGATCGCGTAGAACAAAACCCCTGTGCAAAAATTGAAGAAAATCTGCCAACCTTTTCTAAGTCCAAAACACCCCGATACCTATCCGAAACTCACCCGAGCCCTCGGGGCTCTAAACTAAATATGCATATTGACTCAAAAATATCATACAAACTTGCTCGAGCGATCAAATCGCCAAAATAACATCAAAATCAAGGAATCAAACCCCAAAACTCATGATTTTCGTTTTAAAGTTCATAAACTTCCAACTTTAGCTATTTAGGTCCGAAACACGTCAAACAACGTTCGATTTCGACCAAATTTTGAAGAAAGTGCTTAACGCATATTTAAGACCTGTACCGGGCATCGGAACCAAAATACGAGCCCGATACATATATTTTCTAACTCATTTTCATTTCCATTTTTTCCTTAATAGTTTCAGAAAATAATTTAACAGAAAATTCTTTTACTCGGGTTCTGGATCTCGGATTTCGACTCCGGACACATGCCCGAGTCCCATATTTTTCTACGGACATCTCGGGACCATCACATTACCGGTCCGGGTCCGTTTACCCAAAATGTTGACCAAAGTCAACTATATCAGTATTAATATCAAAATTCTTCAAATTTTTCACATAGTTCACATATTTTAACATAAAAACTTTCCGGCTTCGCGCCCGGGCTGCGCATGCAAATCAAGGTAACCAAAAGCGAGGTTTCCAAGGCCTCAAAAGTGTGGAAAAAGGGAGAAATACGGTAATGACCCTTTAGGTTGTCACAATGGTATATCTGAGTTTAAGATGCGCGTACTATGTGATATTTTATTTGTCCCGCGACTTTTTATTCCATTTCGCTTAAAAAAAATTTGCTTTAAATTTATGCATAATCAAATATTACGATATAAATTAAACAGATGAAGTATTTAGTAGAAAAGTTCTTGAGGGACTTTTTAAAAAGACCTTCTTTGAAAATGCATGTAGAATTTAAAAAATATAGTCTTGACTGGACTTCCGAATTTGTTCGACTAATTTTTCATTTAAAATTTGTTTGCTTGAGAGTTGTTGATGAATTTCATTCGTGATTATATATATTGACATGTATAACTATGTTATTTAAAAGCTTAAATTGTTAGATCAAGTACATATTCTTTGGGTCAAGCACGTAAAAATTATTAGAAAATATACTTAATTACTTTATTTTTTCAATTGACATCGACTTTGCCACACATTATATTGAAGCGGAGTGGATGAATTAGAAGCTCACATCCAATATTTTATGTGATAAGAATGTACAACCAAGACTTAATAGTAAGTTTTATGGAGTGGTGGTTACACCAACTATACTGTATGTGGCTTAGAGTTTTAGCCAATCAAGAAGTCCTATGTTCAAAAGATAAAAGTAGCAAAGGCATACCACGAGAGATAATATTAAAATTAAGTTACTTGGGACAAAGTGGGAGCGGCCCTCGTGGAGGATAAGATACGGAAGTCTAGGTTGAGATGGTTCGAGCACGTGAAGAGGAAAAGTACAGGTGCTTCTATTAAGATGTATGAGAGGTTGGCGATGGCGGGTCTGAGAAGAGGTGGAGGTAGGCCAAAGAAGTATGGAGGAGATGTGATTAGACATAATATGACACTGGTTCAGTTTACTAAGGACATGACCCTTGATAGGAGGATATGGAGGTTGAAAATTAGAATAGTATGAAAGTACAAGAAGAAGGGTGAATTGTTGATTTATTTTCTTTGTATTCTAAGTAGTTGACTAGCTTACCAATTAGCCGGCTAGAGATAAGAACAGAATAAAAATAAAGCATAAATAATGTGTAAAAATTAAAGACACCGGAATTTTTATACTAGTTCGGATTCAATGTGAATCCTGCATCTAGTCCCCTTGGGTTGTAAGGGTGCTCTCTTTCAGTATTTGAAGTTTTTTTTATTACTAGATGGTTGATGCAGCTTTACACCAACAGCTTAGTCACTATGTCACTTCTCTTTTCTTGATACATTGCTTTGCCAGTGTTTATATCTTTTTCTTCTCTCATTAATTATATAGAAGATCTAAAGAAAACAACAATACTTGTTTTGAGTAGAACAAAAAGAGTAATGGTGGTTCGTTCAAAATATATCTGTTTCAAGCTTGGAACATATGTATATATATACTTTATGAGGAATTTTTGATTCTTGATTGACGTGAATCTTGAGAGATTACAAACCCAAGAGAGTTTATCCTCGAAAGAAATCATAACTTGATTTTTTCACGAATAAGGTGAAGTTCCGTTGATCTTCCTTGACATGTGGCCTTGATAGGCTTTTCTTCCACTAGGCAGATCTTTTTGTTACTTGAGTAATCAATACGATGGATCCCATGATTTTGGGCTTTAACGATCTCCAGTGCGGAGCTTTACAATCTCGTTTTCCTTGATTTGGGACCTTCCTGGAATAACTTCCGTCAATCATCTATCCAATCATTGATTGACTCTTCTTCTGGATCTCCATTACTTCTTCATTTTTAGTCTCTAATCATTGATATTTTTCCTTTCCTTTGCTTCTAAAGTCTCCATCATTCTCTTCCTTACTTGCTCCCGTTGATAGATTATTTTCTTAATTCTTTTACTTCTTTCATATTTGAATGATAGGCTTTTTGTTTCCTTTGTTTTATCCCTTATGATCCCGCACCAAAAGTGATGTATTATTTTTATCATTGAAACTTATATTTATCAATATCTACCTTTTTATTGATGACAAAATAATATATAAAAGCATTTTACTTCCGTGTTAGTGTTGGTGCTTGCTTTTCTATAGTCGACCTTAAAGTTGATTTCCATGATGTGACAGTCGACTCCCCCTCATAAAGTGTCATTGTTTGTGATGTGCTTGTAACCTTATATGCTGTAGTCGACACCCCCTCAACAGGTGCTACGATTTGACTTGCACTATATAACTAAAAATTTTGTACATAGTAAAACAAAGATATGCAGGCAATTTAGGCAAATATAGGCAATTATAAGCATGCAGAGTTTAGCAAAAATAAAAAAAACATCCAACGACTTGTTATCCAGTCCAAAATAGCCAAAATTTTGTCTGAAACATCCATAAATAATGGCGCAAGGAATAAGTGAGCGTGTGGCAAATCTCCTCCTTCAGATGCTCAAAGCTGACATTTGCTGAAACTGCCACCCCGTCAATCCTGTCTTGTACTTCCTTAAAAGCTTTAACTGCATTTTTTGCTAGCTTGAGACTTTTGACCCTTATATTTGAATCATCAGACCATGTATCTTTGGAGATGGCATGAATATCTCCAACATTTGATTGAGTTACAGCAAGAAGATCCTTGATGATGGTCAGCTTGTTATCAATAGCAGCCAATTTTTCTACAAGATAAAGATCACTTACACTATGGTGAGAATCAGAGGCTTTGGCCTTTGAATCAGGCAGAACATTCTTGATTTCTCCCTCATGTTTCTTCACTCAGGAATCCTTAACACACACATACCCCATACTGGCAAAGGTTATAGAATTTTAGGGTTTTGAGACAGAGACAAAAGGGTATTCTAAGATAGAAATGTTGTGGGCTTCCAAGAGATGGGTGATAATCATACCATAAGGAAGACTGATGGGGTCATCAGCATTTTCAACCATATAATTTATAACCCATGAGGACAGTTTGACCTTAATCTTGGTCACTAGATAGTAGAGAAGAAAGGTATCTTATTGAGAGAAGATGGAGAATGAGCCTGTGCAATGAAGAAGGGTAGTTGCAACAATGTGGGCCAGAACTCGGGTTTCAAACATCACTGGGACCTAATTGGTTAGGAAGAAAATCAGATGGACACTCAGCTATACAACACTTTGCTTGATCAAAATAAATTTCAAAATCTTCAAGCCAGGTATTTTTGAAAACCATGGGAAAACTAGAACACTTACATTGAAAAATTAAGTCAAACATGGCACAATCAAAGACATTGCATTTTCCTAGAACTAGGGATCTAACTTACCAAGCTTGGTAGAACAAAGATTGGAATAGAACATCCTCACTAAATTTTTATAGACTTTGGGAGGGTTAAAGAGAGGAATGGTAACCATCCTTGAAAAATAAACAAATTATTTACCTTATAATGGAGGGCATCCATGTCGCCAAGATCGATTACTCTACCGTGGGCAATGTGATTTTCTTTGAGAGCAACAAAGAAATCTCTCTTTGGAGTATCCCAAAAATTGAGGCCTGTCTCAAGAGAGCTCGAGAGGTTTACCTTAGATTTCTTGGGGGTAAAAGATTTGGGGGAGGGGTCTTCCATGGGCCTTTATCTAAGAGCTTTTTCTCCTATTCGGTGAGAGTGGTTAGATGGTTCTGCCTGAGAAGAGGAAAACCCTTCAGAATGGTCGGATACTAGGTCTACTTGTTCTGGAAGCTAAGAAGAGGGTTTTCCTTTAGAACAAGTACTTTTCCTTATGGAGGCAGAGGGATTCTTGGAGTCTTTTTCTTTGAAGGATTTCCCAGAAATAAGAACAATGAAGAAGAGGGAAGATGGTTCAGAGGGTTAAAAACAAAAAGTTTGACGGTGGAGTACAGGAAAGAAAAAGGTGTCAGTGAAAGGACATGATGATTGATTTTTCTTTCTTAAAAGTTGCGCCTGATGGGAAAAGATAGGGAAATCAGAGGCGCTTAATTAATACGTACTTGCAGAAAACATTAGACATACATGAATTAAAATTAACATATATTTCCTAAATTTTTATGATCAACCGAAATAATGCCAAGTATTTCTCTTAAAGAGCAAAATGTATCTTTAAGTAAAGGCTTAGTAAAAATGTCTGCTAGTTGATCAGCGGTGCCAACAAGTAATAACTCTATATCTCCCTTAATGACATGATATTTAACGAAATAATGCTTAATATCTATGTGCTTAGCTAGAATAATACACATGATTCTTTGAGAGACATATAGTACTAGAATTATCATAAAATATTTGAATAGGTTTAAAAGATAATTCACAGTCACCTAGTTGAAGAAACATCCATCATAACTGTGCATACCACTGTCCAATGGCAATATACTCTGCCTCGGTTGTGGATAATACAACTGAGCCTTGATTCTTAATATTCCATGATATTAATGCCTTTCCTAGTAATTGACATGTTCTACTGGTGCTTTTTTTATCTATAACGATTCGACTGGTCATTTTGAAAAATTGCATCCGGTTTGGCAGTTTGAGGTCATGAATAGCTTCACACAGTGTATTATCACTTATGTGCATCATCAGTTCAAGTTTTTGAGAAGTTCGGAAATGATTTTTAGAAGTGACATTCATTTTAGAAGCTTGAAGTTAAAAGAATGAACCAATATTTGAATTTTGAGTATTTTACCTTGGATTAGATTTTGATGTTTCCTATAGGTTTGGATGGTTATTTAGGACTTAAGAATATGTCTAAATTTGGATTTAGAGGCCTGTAGGGTAATTTGAAGCATTTTGGCAAAAATTAGAAAGTTGAAGTTTTGGAAGATTGAAAGGTTTGATTGAGAGTTGACTTTGGTGATACCTAGGTCGGAAGGTGATCTAGAGAGTTAGAACAACTTCTTTATGTCATTTGGGACTTGCCTGCAAAATTTGGTGTCATTTGGAGTTGATTTGATATGATTCGGACGCTTGGTTGCGATTCTAGACGTTCTTGAAATTCAAGGTGATTTTCATGTGTTTTTGGCATTCGATTCGTGCTTCTAGAAGTTATTTTGGTGTTTCGATTATGCGAGCGAGTTCGTTGTTATGTGTTCAGGCTTTCGTGGGTGGTTGGTTTGGAGCCTTGGGGGCTCGAGTGAGTTTCGGATTAGCTTCGAATTATTTTGTTAATTTTGTGTGTGTTGGTTCTAGTTTTCTCGCATTTGCGAGGTTTTGGTCACAAATGCGACTAGCACAATTGTGAACCTAGCTTGCTGAGGATTGTGTCGCATTTATGAAGAAAGTACCGCTTTTGTGAAGCCTTCAGAGTTCACATTTGCGATGAAGGCAATATTGTTCCATGCTTTGATTTAGTGAATGATTCTTCACTTTTGTGATTTCGCACATGCGAACTTAGTGTCACAAATTCAACATTTGCAGCCTGCTAAAAGCTGGCATTCCGAATCTTAGCTTCATTTTATCATATTTTTAACTCAAGTTCCAAGATGGGGCGATTTTAAGAGAGGATTTTCATATCAAATCATTGGGCAAGTGCCTCTAATCAATTTTCAACTATATTTTGTGATTATATCTTAGATTTAATATCAAATTCACGAGAATCTAAAGGAAAATTTGGGGAAAATTATAAAAAATCTTTCAAAAATAAAAAATGAGGATTTGAAGGATGAATTGATATCAGAACTTGATAATTTTGGTATCGTTGAACTCGTATCGAAATGAGTGTTTCGATTTTGTAAATTTTGTTGGGTTTCGAGGTATGGGCCCGGGGAGTTGACTTTTATTGACTTTTTGCAAATTGTATAAGAATCATAGCTTTATTAATTAAAATTATTTTCCCTTGCATTGTTTGATGTATTTAAGTTGTTTGGCTAGGTTGGGCCGAGCGATGGTGAATTGGTAAAGGAAAAAGCTAAATTGAGTATTGAGTTGGCCAAATTGAGGTAAGTATCTTGCCTAACTTTGCGTGGGGGAAACTACCCCTTAGGAATTGAGTCAATTGTGCTATCTTGATATGTGAAAGCCATGTACGCAAGGTGATGAGTGGGTAAACAATCTATATGTGGTATTGATCGGTTAGATTGTCTAGTCTCTTTCCATGTCTTTGATCAAATTGTCATAGTATATGGTATTTTGTTGTTAGGCTACTCTTACATGCTCTATATGATGTTGTTAGCACTTATTTACCTCTTGCTTGTAGCCTGGCGCTTATTTTTTGTAGTTGAAGTTATTACCTTCCTTGTTGTTTTATTACTTCTTAATTATGAGTTCCTCTATGACTCTGTGCTATGCTACATGTCACATATTGTTGTGATTTCCTGCGTAGTTATCATGTACCTTACACGCCTTGTTGTTTCGTAAAGGTTGTTGTATTACTTTGATTTTTACGTGGTTCCCTTGCTGCCGTGTGCTCATACTCTGGGTTGTAGAAATCTTGTAAATTGAGTTATTGAATTGTTGTTATTGATTTAAATTATTGTAGCAGAATCGGGTTGCACGCCGCAACAGGTGAAACAAGGGAGGTGGTGGAATAAGGGAGGATAAATATATTTATATTGTAATATTGTTATTATACAGTAGGATCGAGTTGCATGCCGCAACAGGTGAAATAAGGGTGGATTATTATGGTGAAATAAAGGTGAATTATGATATTGATATTATATAGTGGGATCGGATTGCGCGTCGCAATATATTTTATTTATTGTTATGATGTTTATATTGTACGGTAGGATCGGGTTGCATGTCGCAACATATAAAATAAGGGTGAATTGATATGGTGAAATAAGGGTGAATTGATATGGTAAAATAAGTGTGAATTCATATGGTGAAATAAGGGTCACTTATGATATTGATATTATATGGTGAGATCGGGTTGCGTGCCGTAACATATCTTGTATTTTAATATCCCCTGTTTTACTGTATTAGCTTTAGTTCCTTCGTGCGAGACTTTGAGAATCTATATTTCTGGTTTTCACTGAATCCTGAGGATCGAGTTATTGCTATTGACTTATTGCTTGTTGTCATTTCCTATACTCCTTTCCTAATACTATTATTCTGGTAAATCGATTTTTAAAGTGAATTTACTACGTTGAGCCATGACCTCCTGCCCTGCTGAGTTGTTAGTAATATAATAATTTAAAATAAAAGAACTAATATCATGCTACCTTGTGTAACTTTAAGTTAGGATTCACCGTATATTTTAGTATCGATTATTTCTAATAATCGTTATATTTTATTTCAATTGCTTTCCCAACTTAATCTTCTGAACCTGTCTGAAGGTTTTATTTTTCTTAAAAAGGAATCGTTATTATGTTTTATCCTAATAAATTCTATATTAAATGCAATAGTTATCCGATGTTGAATTTTATTTGAAAACGTTATTTTCTTCATTCAAATGATTTCTAAAATAAAACTCATCTTTCTCGTTGATTTCCTATTTGGTCTAGAAACTGTAAATTACTTTATGATATATAAATGGATTCTCTTAAACATCTTAATTAGCAATTGGCACAAATATTATGTATAGAGTAGCACGTGCATTTGGTCGTAAAGTGAGATGGAAAGATGTGGGCACAAGGTGCCGTGTGGGTTAAAGGGTTGGAGGTTGTGGTTTATGGTATGAGATTACGAGAAATGTAATTATTGGAATCGTGTATTAGAAACAATTTGTTTGGTTAAGTTGACATCGTTTTTCCTACTTGAGAACATTTACACTTATATGTATCTCAACTGTGTTGTTGTTTAATTACTTGGTTCTTTCTTGTTGCTATTCGTGTTTTCCCCTTATCGTCATTACTTTTTGTAATTTGATTTATTCCTGCTATTGGTATTACTTTGATATCCCTATCTTGTTAGCTTTATGTCATATCCTGCTAAGATTTATATGTTCGGTAGGTGTTTTGACCTGGCCTCGTCACTACTCTATCGAGTTTATGCTTGATACTTACTGGGTACCATCGTGGTGTACTCATACTACACTTCTGCACATCTTTTGCGCAGAACCAGGTACTTCAGATCGAGTTGGTTTTGAGACATATGCTTGGTGTGGTTAGAGACTTCAAGGTACATCTGTTGGAGATTCGTAGTCTCTGAAGTCACCTTATATATTTATTTTCATTATTTTCTTTTGTTCCGGAATAGTGATGTATTGATTATGTATAACTACTTCTAGAAAGCTTATGAGTTGTACTACCTATTTTAGGATTATAAATTGTTCAGAGTTTTCTATTTCAAAATTGTTCGATGTTAGAAAATATTGTCATTATTTTTGTTAATGTTAGGCTTACCTAGTTTTATAGACTAGGTTCCATCACGACTCCTTCGGAGGGATTTTGGGTCATGACACTGTCTTCTTTATCACTTGCAAGATCAGCATCTGAAAAACCTTCAAGTTTAAAATTATTAGGACGTGGGTACCGCAATCCATATAAAATAGTTCTGATGAGATAACGAATTATTCCTTTTACTGCAGTGGGATGTAATTCCTTAGGAGCTGACTGAAACCTGTCATATTTACATATAGTGAACATACTATCTGGTCGACTGGCCGTTAAGTAAAATAAAGAGCCAATCATTCCACTATATTTAGTTGCATCTATTGAATTTTCCTTTTTGTCTTTGTCAAGACTTGTTGATGGACTCATTGGTGTACCAATTGCTTTAGCACTACTCATGCGGAACTTTTGAATCAATTCCTTTTTATATTTAGTCTGACATACAAAATTTCCTTCATTAGATTGTTGAATTTGAAGTCCAAGGAAAAACGTAAGTTCTCCCGTCATGCTCATTTCAAACTCACTTTGCATGAGATTAGAAAATTCCTTTCACAAAAGAGGGTTAGCACTTCCAAAAATAATATCATCAACATAGACTTGGATAACAAGGTTACCTCTTGATGATCTCTTGATAAATAATGTAGTATCTATTTTAACTCTTGTAAAACCATGGACAAGTAGAAATGAGCTAAGCCTTTTGTACTAAGCTCGAGGAGCTTGTTTGAGTCCATACATAGCTTTAGTTGACTTATACACATGGTAAGGAATTTGTGGGTCTTCAAAAACAGGAGGTTGTTTTACATACACCTCCTCATCAATAGAGCCATTTAAGAAGGTGCTTTTGACATCCATCTAGAAAAGTCTAAACCTTTGAAAGATGCATATTCAAGAAGAACTCGTATAGACTCTAGTCGAGCTACCAGAGGCGAAAGTTTTATCATAGTCGACTCCTTACTGCTGTGAATAGCCTTGATCTACTAATCTGGCTTTGTTTTGCACAACTTTTCCATCTTCATTCAGATTATTTCTGAAAACCCATTTGGTTCCAACTATGGCAGCATTTGCAAGCTTAGGCAGCAGTTCCCAAACTTTATTTTTATCAAATTGATCGAGTTCCTCCTGCATTGCTTGTACCCAGCTAGAGTCCTTTAAGTCTTCCTCAAATTTCTTTGGTTTGATTTGAGAGATGAGTGCTACATTTGCCTTTTTCTTAAGAGCTCACCTAGTTTTATTCTTTCACTTGGATCTCCGACGATGAACTTTTGAGGATATTCTCGTTCACTTCGTAGAAATAGTTGACTCCATATATGGTTCAGTTTGATTGTTGGAGGGTTCATTAGTCGACTCAATGACTGCTTCCATGATATCGGTCGACTTTTGTGACTTGCTTGTCTGTGATGTTTCTTGGCTGATATCTTCATCACCTACAATAATTTCTTTCTCGATCGTAGTGTTATTTTCATCAAATATGACATGCACTGACTCTTCTATAGATAAAGTAATTTTATTATAAACTCTAAAAGATCTACTATGTATAGAATAACCCAGAAAGATACCTTCGTCACTCCTTGGATCAAATTTTCCAAGGTTGTCCTTACCGTTATTGTGGATGAAACACTTACTGCCAAATGGATGAAAGTAGCCTATGTTGGGTCATAACCCGTATGGAGTTTTCTTCAAAATGGGTGTTATAAGACATCTATTGAGAATGTGGTAGGTTGTGCTTACTACCTCTACCAAAAAGTGATTTGGCAGGGAATGTTCTAATATCATTGTTCTAGCCATATTTTGTATAGTTCGATTTTTCCGATCAACTGCTCCATTTTGTTGAGGTGATCTTGGAGATGAAAAGTTGTGTGTAAATCCTTGATCATTACAGAAATCTTCAAAGGCTCTGCTTTCGAATTTTCCTCCATGGTCATTTTGGATGGTTGTGATGAGATACCCTTTTTCTCTTACAACTCTTTTACAGAAAATTTCAAAAATTTTCAAAGCTTCATCTTTTCCCAGGAAGCATTGTTTTACTTGACTCATCTTTAATAGCACATCTTCTTTTCTTGAATTTGACTTCGTACCCTAAATCACATAGCTGACTTATACTCAAGAGATTATAGTTGAGTCCATCTACAAGGTATACTTCAGTAATATCGCAATTGTTGTTGAATAAAACTATGTGGGTGCCAACTATTTTTTCTTTTGAATCAACACCAAATTGACACTTTCTCCATTTATCTTTGTAACATCTTTGAACAGATTTTTGTTACCTGTCATATGACCAGAACACACACTATTTAAGTACAATTTTCCTTTGCGACTCTTTCTGTGGTTTTCCTACAAAATAAAATTATCACCTTCTTTTAGGTACCCAAGCTTGCTTGTGTCCTTGCTGGTTAGTTCTAGTGGAATCAGGTTTGTCTCTGGGTTTGAATCCAGTCTGAAATATTAGACTTACGAAATATACAAAAGAAATATTTATGTCCAACTTTGTTACAATAATGACACACAATGATTGATCCAGTTTTTGATCTATCACTTGTATTAGTACTTATGGACTCAGTTCTAGCCGACCCTTTTTCTAGTTGAATTGTAAGTCGCCTGGTTGGATTTGTGGAATTGTGACTGGTGGATTTGCACATGCCATTCAGTTGCATTTGCAATTCCTGAACCTCATCTTGAAGTACATCTTTTTCGATTTTACATACTTCAAGTTTGATTTCCTAGTCCTTTTCTTTATTGATTCTTTTCAATTCATTCAACATCTTTTGAGATTCCTTTAGGGTGAGATCAAGAATATTCTGCTATTCATTGCATCTATCACAGTCATAAGACCTTACTTCACTTGTTTCACCTCGTGCCATGAAACGGTTTTCAATAACTTCTTTGCTCTCATCATCTAATGTGTCTTTATTAGTCCAGCAACCAAAGTATTTGTTCACATCATTTTCTAAAATAGTCATGAAGCACATGTTTGCTATTTTCTCATGTTTTGAGCTGTCTTCATCACTCCAGCTTCCGAAAAATTTGTTTTTGTTGAATCCTCTGGAGACTTTTCTTTTAAGTTCAGGGCATTCAACTTGAATATGGCCATACCTTAAGTATTCAAGGTAGTTTCCATCATTTTTGTCTTGTTCACTATATTGCCTGGTTCGTCTGGATGACATCCTTTTTTTTGTATTTCTATATCTTCTTATCAATCTATTCATGTTTCTTGATACCATGGAAATTTATTTTTCAAGAGCTTCTAGATTGTCATCAATATCATCTTCGGGTCCTTCAGTTGTAGTTTTGAAAGCAACTATTTTCTTCTTTTTTTCCTGATTTGTTTTCTTGAAATGAGTTTTCTCAAATGCTATAAGATCTCCTCGTAGTTCATCATATGAAAGCTTGTTTATATTTTGGGACTCGATTGCATCTACTTTTTTTGTCATGTGGTAGGCAAACTCCTCAAGATTTTTTGAACTTGATCACCACTTGAGTAGGGCTTACCAAAGGCTATCAGATTGCCAATGAGTTTGCTAAATCTTGCAAAAATTTTCTCAATGGATTCTCCTTCTTTCATCTAGAAGAGTTCATAATCATGAACCAACATGTTTATCCGGGTTTCTTTCATCTTGTTGGTTCCTTCATAAGTAACTTTCAGTATTTGAAGTTTTTTTATTACTAGATAGTTGATGTAGCTTTACACCGGCAACTTAGTCACTATGTCACTTCTATTTTCTTGATATAATACCTCACCAGTGTTTATCTTTTTTTGTTCTCTCACCAATTATACATCAGATATAAAGAGAACTATAATGCTTGTTTATAGTAGAACAAAAAGAGTGATAGTGGTTCCTTCAAAGTATGTCTGCTTCAAGCCTGGATGTAACACCCCGTAAATTCAGCTTAGCTATGAATGTGTTAGAGGAGTAGTAAGGTTATATTTGGACATGTAAAGTCCTATCGAGATGATTATGGATGAAATATTTATTTTAAAATCAAGATAAAAAGTGAAGTGCATAAGATTTGACAAAATCGACTAAGTTTGCAAAAGGTTTGTCTTCCAGGAGGGTTTAGTAAATATATGCAAGGAATTTGGAAAAACTCAAAGCATGAAAATTGTAGAACTTTCAAATAAATTTCCAACTATATATTGTGTAGCCCAAACGGAGCCCTATGCAAAACTTTATGCCCATTTCATAACAGTGTGTAACCACCGCGTTCGGCCGCGATTGATCGCAACCGCAGTTGTGAAGCAGTGATCCAGCTATTTACCGCAGTCGGGACCATGGTCAGGCCTACTGGGATGCGGTGGCTGACTTGGGAAGTCATTTTTTAGCCCTATTTCGTCCCCCACAGATCCAAAATAAAAAAACTTTCTGTAGAAAGGAAAGTCTCAAAAACCTAACTCCTTAAGGGTCCCTCCACTACCCAAGGTAAGTTATAATGGTGATTCTAAGTTAATTTCAATTTTCCAACATCTTATTAACATGGTTAAACCCTCCATATCATTAGATATTAAATTGAGACATCATTGTTGAGAGAAGGAATCCTAGAACTCGAATTCAGGGGTATTGAACTTCAAAAAGGTAATGTCTTCACCCTCTAATAGATTCTACCATTGGGTTAATAATTATAGACTCTAGTTCATGACATATGAATTGATGGGTTTGATAGAGGAGTATGAACAATTATAGGCTTAGGGTGTTGATTGTTGATTATTGGTTAAATGTGTTGTTTACCTTATGGGTGATAAAGAATAATGTTGATTATAACCATTTGAGACTTTGGAATTTATCTAGGAGAAAGAGTATGAATTATTGGGTGTAGAGACGCTATTATAAGGACTATGAAGCTTTATTCTTACCAAGTGTTTGATAAGATGCATAAGTGAGCAAATCATGAGCATCATAGCTAATATGGAATCCCTTTGACTTGTATTGCTATAGATTAAAGTTGAAAGGATTGAAAAATATTGTATTCCGCTCAATAGCAGGAAGTTAAGGTATGTGAGGCTAACTCTTTACGTTTGGGAATATCTATGATTCTCTCTACGTCCCATTCATTATGACCATTACTAGTTTCCTTAGAAAGTAACTATGCCTTAGTTCCTTGAATAGTAGTAGAACTTCTACTCTCTAGATGGCATAGTTTCATAATCATTCGATATTCTATGAGTTTCAGTTATGACAAATCAACTTATTATGAATACTCATCTCAATCTAATCATATTCACTGTTCCAATATCATGTAACTCGGCATGGTTCATTATTTCAGTATCATGTATTGCAGTATAATACTCAGTTCCTTATTTTAAATCCTTGAATGTTGAACACCTGTATTTGGGCCTGAGGCCGCAGTTTATGCTTTATGAATCTTTGGGCCTGAGGACGTAGTTATGTATACGTATACTTAGGCCCAAGGCCACAGTTGTGTGCGCGCGCGCGCACACACACACACACACACACATATATATAGGGCCTGAGGCCGCAGTTTAATATTCAGATAAACAGGTGGCCCATCATTCAAGAGAGGGAGTATTCATAACCTTACTTCCTATATTTAGTTCACTTATTAGTTATCGGTTTTCAGTTTCAGTTTCAGTATTTACAATTCTTTTCTTCAGTTGTTTTACATACCAGGGCAATTCAAATGTATTGACGTCCTTTTTTGCCCGGGGCCAGCATCTCGCGATGCAGGTAACGATTTACTGGTTGGCGATTCCGCTTGCTAGGAAATCTCATATCAGCTATTGGTGAGCCCTAGCCTTTCGGGGCATTATCTCTCTTTTTTTCCAGTCTTCATAGTATTTCAATTAATAAGGTATATCGGGGACCTTGTCCTGGTAAACAATTAGCATTTTCAGTATTCTTTAGAGGCTTCGTAGAATATAACCCAGCCAGTCAGATATTAGCAAGCTCTTTTATGTGTTAGCCTCATCGGCTACTTGTTTATACTTGAAGACCTTTCAGTATTTTCCGTATCTATGATATTTTAGTCAGACTCTTTAGTAGATAATCATGTTTTATATTTACTTCTAGCTCATAGTTATACTACATGTTGATCCAGCCATACAGTTGGTTCGCTCGGTCACATGCAGTTAGGCACCGAGTGTCGTGTTATGCCCAGACCATGGTTCGGGTCGTGACACTAGAACATATGTATATATACTTTGTGAGGCCTTCTTGACTCTTGATTGACGTGAATGTTGAGAGACAACAGAGTTGATCCTTGAAAAGTATTATAAATTGATTCTTTCCATGAATAAGGTGAAGTTTTGTTGATCTTCCTTGACTTGTGGCCTTGATAGGCTTTTCTTCTAGGCAAATCTTTCCATTACTTGAGTAATCAACGATGGATCCCTTGATTCTGGGCTTTAACGATCTCCAGTGCAGAGCTTCGCAATCTCGTTTTCCTTTGATTTGGGAACTTCATAGAATAACTTCTATCAATTATCTATCCAATCATTGATTGATTCTTCTTTTGAATTTCCACTACTTCTTCCTTTTTTGTCTCTAATCATTGATATTTTTCCTTTCCTTTTCTTCTAAAGTTTCCATCATTCTCCTTCCTTACTTTCTCCCGTTGATAGATTGATTCCTTAATTCTTTTACTTCTTCCATATTTGAATGATAGGTTTAATGATTTCTTTGTTTTATCCCTTATGATATTGGACAAATAGTGATATGTTACTTTTCATCATTGAAACTTATGTTTAACATAGAGGATTAGTAGGTAATCGAGACTTTCCTCTTTCCTTACTAGTAGTATTAGTAGCACTATTACTTCATGTTGTTTCGTTCTCTTCAATTATCTTGTTTTCCTGTTGTTAGTGTTTGGTACTACTTCTTCTTTTTCTTCTTCTCTTCTTTTCCTGTTTCTTATTCTTCTTCCTTTTTCACGTTTTCTTGAGCCGATAGTCTATTGGAAACAACCTCTGTACCTTCACTAGGTAGGAGTAAGATGCTACATTAACATTACCTCTCAAGAACCCACTTGTGAGATTATATTAGATTTGTTGATTTTTTGGTTGTTGTTGAAGGGAACACATATAATAAGCAATCAAGCCAAAACAAAGTTACATCAAAAAAACATTCTTGTTCTCTAAATGAGAAGCATCGGAACAAGGAATAGAAGCTAAACATGATGGTTAGGAATCCCAAGTAAAGTCAAATCTCTCTGTAACAACATCATTTGTTCCGAATTTTTTTGGCTTTTATAGTGAATGACTATTATACATCTATAACATCATTTGGCATTTAAATATATTTTGGCTGTTATAGATAAAAATTATCGAAAAACTAATTATTTTTTAATAATATTATATATTGTGACGATTCGACCCGTCGTCTCATGAGAACCGCCCCGTTTCCCCCATTTCCTGCTTCATTATCAGTGTCTTGTGTGAACAAGTTGAATTGGGTTGATTTTTGGAAGGAAATAAGATACTTAGTCTCTTTAAGGAAGGCCTGTTTTGAAAAAGTCAACTGGATGTTGACCTATGAGTTACAGAGCTCGAACGTAGATTCCGACGATTCGGTTAGCTTCGGAGGATAATTTGTGACTTAGGAGTGTGATCGGAAGTGATTTTGGAGGTCCGATATATAATTTGGCTTGAATTGGCGAAGTTAGTATTTTGGCGAATTTCGGTTGATAGGTAAGATTTTGATCTGAGGGTCGGAATGGAATTCCGAGAGTTGCTGTAGCTTCATTAGGTGATTTGGGATGTGTGTGCAAAATTTCAGGTTATTCACATGTGATTTGGTTGGGTTTTTGATCAAATGCGTGTTTCAGAAGTTTTAGAAGAACTTAGGCTTGAATCCGATGTAAATTTGATGTTTTGATGCTAGTTTTGGTATTTTGAGAGTGCAACTAAGTTTGAATGATCATATGTGACGTGTTAGTATGTTCGTATGCGGTCCCGATGAGCTCGGGTGAGTTTCGGATAGGTTTGGGCTGCGTTGTGCTCGTTTTTCTTATGCTTCGATATCGTTTCTTCAAGCATAAATGATATCATATTGAACAAATGAGCTCCGATTACTATTTTGAATGAAGATTTAGATCCGTATCGTAATTACGGACCCGTAGAAAAAAGAATCATCAAATTTGGATATCGTACGAGGATTTTATGGCCATTTTACCAAGGTTGCCCAGATTTTCAGGTTAATAACAAAATTGCCCCTGACGGCGTATTAAAAACCTGCACTATTTGCAAATCGTAAAACCTACATATCTTCTTCATTATAAGGTCAAATTGATTGATTCAAAAGCCTAAATTTATTGTAATTTCACAAGGAATCCATTGGGAGCAGTAAAATGCGTGAAAAGTATACCTATAATGAGCAGGTCGAGTTTTCTTTCAATTTTTGAACGGGAAGAAGCTTCTGAGGCGATTTTTAAGAGAGAAAATTAGTGGGTATCACAGAGGTAAGTGATTTAATTATTAAAACTCATTTATGGGTGATTATAGACCATAATTCCAGCCTTTAATTCATGAAAAACGGTAGAAAAATAGGATTTTGGGGCCTGAGATTATGAGACCTTTAGGGGTCGATTTGAGGGGTCAAACGGACTCCGATTTTGGTGTTCTTTATATGTACGTAATTAGGAGAAGATGAAGAATACTTTTCTGTAAAAATTTTTGAGTTTTGAGAAGTGGGACCGGGGCTCGGGTATTGTCAATTTCGGGATTATTGATGGTTTTCGATTATTTTCGATTGGATATTGATCCTATAGCATAATGTGGCGTATTCATTGTGATTTTGGTCAGATTCGACGCGCGAGGAGGTTGATTTAAGAGTCGAAGGGGACGTGAGCTAGAGATTTCGCCGGTTCGAGGTGAGTAATGATTGTAAATAATATTCTAAGGGTTTGAAACCCCGGATTGCACACTATAGTACTATATTGAGGTGACTTGCACGCCGGGTAGCGAGCGTGGGATAGAGTACCATTGGAAATCGTGACTTGGTCCGTCTCGATTGATGATTTTACCACATATTTGTTATTATCATGATTTGGACTTATTGCCATATTTTGGGCTTCATGCCAACTACTTGAATCCTGCGTGAACTTTTATTACTGTTTCCTCACTATTTTGATATACTACATGAACTCAGTTCTGTTGATTATACTGTTTTACAAACTCATCCGCTTTAATAGAATTTTTAGACTTAAATGATATTTCCACTGTTGTTTGGACTGAGCACTACTATTTTATTGATGCCCGAGTGGCTTGTGATATTTTCTGGACTGAGTGAGGCCGAGGGCCAAATGTAAGGATATGCTGATGATATGAGGCCGAGGGCCTGAGATACATTTATATGCCACGAGGTGTCTTGAGTGACATGAGGAGGCTTTCAGGCCTTATGAGTGATGTGAGGAGGCTTTCAGGCCTTGTGAGTGATGTGAGGAGGCTTTCAGGCCTTACGAGTGATGTGAGAAGGCTTTCAAGCCTTATTTTATATGCCACGAGGTGGCTTGATATTGCGCCTTGGGCCGTAAGGGGACCCTTCCGGAGTCTGAACACCCCCAGTGAGTGCCGTCGACAATATATGGATCGGGCTGCACGCCACAGCGAGATGTGGATCGGGCTGCACGCCGCAGCGGCTACTATATGATACTGTTCTGAGAGTGATTTGAGAGAGAGAGCCCGAGGGGCTGAGAGTGAAACCGAGGGGCTGGTACTGTTTTCAGATATTGCCCGAGGGGCGAACTTCTATGTGCTCATCTTGCATATTTACTTGTCTTTTTACCTGTTATACTGTGGTAATTGTGCCCGGGGGGGGGGGGGGGGGGGCAGATTTTCTGTACTTATCGGCACTAACTGTTTTGAAATCATTTCGTAATTGTTGGAAGATCATTTTCAAAAGAGATTTAAACTGAGTCAAGAGATTTTTCAAAGATTTCACAGCATCTCTATTTTTCTCGAAGGATTGTACCCCGCTTCTATACGGTATGATGGTTTGCTTTACGTGATTTCTTACTGCTCAGCTATTATTTACCTTTATTACTCACAGAGTTGGAGTACTCACTTTACTCCCTGCACCTCGTGTGCAGATGCAGGTATCTATTCACCCGGTAGCGGGTTTGGGCCGATCAGAGGCAGAGTTATATGAGTTAAGGAGGTGACTGTCAGCGTTCGCAGCACAATGTTTCTCTCTTTTTGTTCATTATTCCGATTTTGTATATTTTAGACCTGGTAGTGGATTTGCATTCTGATAGATGTTCGTGACGTGTGTCACCCCGGTTTGGGCTGTGTTGGGTTGTATTTCCGCTAATTAATGTTGTTACATATTTAAGTTGTTTATTTACGTTTAACTATTTTTGAAAAGATGAGTTGAGTTAGTTGGCTGGCCTTGTCTTCACGAGAGACATCATCACGACCAGTGCGGGGTTTGGGTCGTGACATATATAAAAGATTAATAAAATATTTAAATTCAAAATCTCAAAAGATATAAATATTTCAAGAATTAAATGCTAAAGAAATCTAATACATCATTAAAAAAATTCCCAACTCGACGCACAAATATTTAAACTATAAGGCACACAATTGAAAAATATGAATAGATTACGTTTACCTATTACATCTTCAATATAAGATATATCAGGTGTATATCTTCAAATAAGAAAAAATGATATGCCTATCTTCAAAAAAGTATAAATAGATCTTTTAAGTTTTTTTGGCATTTTTCTAATGCAAGATATATCATTTGTAGATATTTAGTTATAAAAATATTTGATGTGCATATATTCGTAGAACATACTACTATCCTTAAGATAATATATATATATATATATATATATATATATATATATATATATATCACGTCCAACTATGCCTTATAAAAAAAATAATGCGATCGTTGTAAATATAATCCGGTTTACAAGTCCGGAGTCGAATCCCACAGAGAATTAACCTATCAATTACCTTTGTTGGAATCACTAAATTATTTATAATCAACTTCTCTAAACGTTGTAAACAATAGTTGATGGTATTTCTACTAACTAAGATTAAAAGTAAATAAATAACAACTGTAAACTAAATATGCTTGGGTTGAAAACAATAATGAGAAGGTTCTATGGTAGTGATTTCCCCTATTGATGGAATCCCTTCCGGTTATGTTTCATATAGATTCACCAAAATATCTCTATCAATCATGAGCACTCTTTTTACCATAAATCTCTCCGGAGTAATTGCGATAATTTACTAGACGCACTCTCCCGAGTTACGCTAGCTGACTTTGTTTATTACAGCTCACTTTAGATTTCACCCAAGACTTCGTTATCTCTAATCCCGCCTTTAAACCCGTAGTTATAGATCCCTCTTATACTTTGGGAGCGGTGTTGTTCAATAATTACCTAAATATGCACTCACTCCCGAGTTATACATACTAAATAGGCACAGCTAGTTGAGAGCTCTTCAGCCAACCACAATATAAACGTAGTTGAACAAATAGAGAAAATCTATGGCTTAATTATATAAAAACATAACAAGAATTTATCCTACAAAAAATTCTATCAAAACTCTAGATAACAAATTAGTTATTTATAATGGTATGTAAAACTACAATACTAAAAGTCATAACCAACAATGAAAAATAGGAAGAGGAAGGAAAAACTCGTAGAAGAATTCCCGCCTTGCTCCTCGCGTGTTCTTGCCTCCAAGGGTGTTGTCTAACCCTAAAGTAGTGTCTTTCACCTCCTTAGGTCTAATTTGTGTCCAAAATATGTCCCCTCTCCTTCAAAATAGGTTTAGGACCCATTTTATACAAGTTGGAATAGTGTAGGACCGAAATAATCTTGTCCCGCATGAAATATGACTTATTTTTGATGCCTGGAGCGGCGCGGCCGCGGCCAAAACGCGGTAGGACTGCGTCCAGAGAAGCTCTCTGATTTTCTGCCGCGGTCAGTTTCGCAGTTGCGGATTCAACCGCATTTTTTACCCGGTTCTGTTCAGAATTTGGAAAAATATAAAACATGAAAGTTGTATCTCTTTGAGTTAGGTTTCTAATCATATATTGTGAAGCTCAAATAGAGTTCTGAACAAAACATTATGTCTATTTTACTAGACAGTGCACAATATGCCTTCTCGAGTCTTCGTTCGTACTTAATTATCGAATTTGATCCCCAAATACGATTCCGGCTTAATTCCTTGGGCTTTTACTCAGACTTCAAAGCTCCAAATCACCTGAATTTATTCCATAATATCTATATAGCTCGAAATCACTCCTACAAGGCATACAACACACTGTTAGTGCAAAACACTAGCAATTAAAGTGCAAACTCAACTAAAGTGCAGTAAATTAGAGTGTAATAATTGACTAATATACGTAATTATCAACACCCCACACTTAGACCATTTGCTCGTCCTCGAACAATCAAACTACACTTGTTTTTTATTTATAGACACGACCTTTTTAAACAATTCTCCTAACTCATCACACCAAGAGTATTTAAAATAGACTAAGCACAAAAGCGTAACATCTTCACCTCAAGATTTAATTCACAAGTACCATGCATTATTCACAACTCACCTACTTACTCTAATATAGAGGTCACTGACATTACCTTTCCTTCATGAAGCAAGTACCCTCACAGCACAAGAGAGTAGTTCCACACAATAAAATTTAAGAATACTTAGGAATTCAAGATAGAAAGAATTCACTCACTCTCAGAAATAACATTCATATGCCACAAAAGATGCACCATAAGCTTGCCTGTAGTGTACTACTTCACTAGTCGAGCTCATTCAATCTTAGATCAATTAGGACTTTATTTGGTTGTAATGTAGGCTACGGGACGGGTAAGATACATTTAGATATAAGAGTGACTACACTTACCTAAGCACTTTAATACATACATTTTAACATTTAAACCCCATACTTATGTCAAACCAAAATATCACCTTCACATCAATGTAAATTACCCCATTCTTCTTTAAGCACACTTACATCAAGAACCACCACTTATCAAGGAATTTTTTTTCACAGTAATCCAACTATATTTTTTTCAATTCAAGTGGCTCTTCCTTTTTTAAAACAGTGCATCTTTCTCCTTATTCAATTAGTTCCACTCAAAAGCCAAACCAACCACCCCATACTTTAACTTATACAAAGTTCATAAGAATTCAAGTGCTCATGAGAGGTGAAAAGATTCAAATAGATGGTTAGTTCAAACAAATGGGTAAGGCTTGTAATGTGGTTGCCAAAGGAAAAAGATTATAGGCTCAACGAGGTTAACTACGATACATAACAATTAGGTGGGTAAAATATACATATCTGGCTGAACAAGAAAATGCCTATATCACTTTCAAGACTGAACAACACTACTATTTCGCTTTGCAAACATACAGGGCAAGTTTTAGGCATCAAATACAATGCACTGAATAATGCAAAATCTTACACACACATGTCACATAACTCACTTAGGATTGAATTCATTGATACTCTACTCAAAGCAGTTAAGCAAAGTTAAGATAATACAACTTAAGATACTTTTACAAGAGTCAAAAACTGAGCCTAAGCATCACAACCGAAGTACCCATTATTCTCAAGGCATAACAAAGTCAAGAGATATTGCTTCAATTCAAAACACAATACAATGGCTCCTATTCCTAAAAAAACTAACTACACCCAGTTCAAATAAAACCCTTGGAAAAGAACCGCGGTACAAAAAAAATAAGGGGGAATTGCTACACTACCTAACAAAAGAAAATCTTTTTATTTTATTTTTTCTTTAGACTTAAATCCCTCAAGAAAATTGTCTAATAAATCCATCGTTGGGAAAAGTCCAATCCTTTTTTTTTTCTTAATAAAATAAATAAAAAAAATTTATTCAATTAAACTAACACAACTAAAATAGCATAGAAAGTCACCCAGACAATCTCCTCACCCCACACTTAAAATTGTGCATTGTCCCCAATGCACACCATACTAATAAGAGGGTAAAAGAAACTCCCTGGTAGGCCAAAGGCCGAAGCACTAGTAGCTTATGGGGTACTCAGACTTCTCCCAAGCTTGGTCCTTCGTGCGGGTACCTCTCGCTTAGTTCCAACCATTTGGTTTGTTGTTGCATCCTTCCAATACCTTTTCTTTCCATGCTCCTAGAAAATAAAAATTTGACACTACAAAAATAATACAATTAAAAAAATAAATAAAAATATAAAAGAAATCAATAAAGTTGGGTTGCCTCCCAACAAGCGCTTGATTTAACGTCGCGGCACGACGTGAATCACTTTCCGCCTCCACTTTGAACTTATGAATCGGACCCCAAGTTTTGATTCTGCTCTATGATCATGCTCCTGGGGTGGTGGAACCAATCTGGCTGGCCCAATAAAATAATGTACTATTCTGCACTTCTTGGCCTTTAGACAAGGTGTGTAATCCCGATTTTCTGGCAAGAAGAATTTCAGAATGTAAGAACTTTGTTCCTCATTCCTCGACTCCTCAAATGGCTCGGATGACTCTATTTCCATATCATCATCTAAACACGATGTGGAAAAATGCTTGGAGTGAGGACCAATGCGCTCAACTACATGAACATTGGGACTGTCTACATTCTCAACACTAATGA
>MU788101.1:75815-86153 GCA_026770625.1 Nicotiana glauca
CTCCTCCTCTAGATCATCCTCTTATTTTTTTAAATCCTCCATCATAATGGCAATTTCTACAGCCAATTCATGCTCATATTGGCTACTATCCACAATGTCAACTTGTTGCGCTTTACAAGGTTCAATTAATTTATTCGCTTGAGCCTCCAAGTTGTGAATAGTTGCCTCTTGCCTTTGTACCCGCAGTTGTATATCATCATATCGTTCCGTAATGCACTTTAGCATATCCTCGATCTTTTTCAGGTCCTCATACGTGGGTTCCAAGTTCCTATTAACTTCACAAGAAAAATAAGAACCATCAAAGTAAGGGGTTGGGGAAGATAAGAACTATAAGAACAACCATGAAAGTGACCATCTTGACCACCACACATATCACACACATTCCACACATAAGATTGAGTTGGTGCACAATACTCGCTCTCGAAAATATTTTGATAATTTTGCCCTAGGTGGTTTCCTTCACAATATGCATAAGGAGGATTAAAACTAGAATTATCAACACCAAAATTCTCATAATTCCATGATGGCATGTTTCTCAAATAAACAAATAAAACTAAAATAAAAAAAAGAATAAAAAAATCAAATAATAAAATAAAAGTTCAAACTTGAAACCTAGCAATATGTACACCTACAACTACACCGTTAGTTCCCCGGCAACGACGCCAAAATTTGATCACGCCCAACTATGCCTTATAAAAAGGACAATGCGGTTGTTGCAAATATAATCCGGTTTATAAGTCTGAAGTCGAATCCCACAGAGAATTAACCTATCAATTACCTTTATTTGAATCACTAAATTCTTTATAATCAACTTTTCCAAATATTGTAAACAATAGTTGAAGGTATTTCTACTAACTAAGATTGAAAGTAAATAAATAACAGCTGTAAACTAAATATGCTTGGGTTGAAAACAATAATGAGAAGGTTCTAAGGTAGTGATTTCCCCTATTGATGGAATCGCTTCCGGTTATGTTTCATATGGATTCACCAAAATATCTCTATCAATCATGAGCACTCTTTTTACCGTAAATCTCTCCTGAGTAATTGCGATAATTTACTAGACGCACTCTTCCGAGTTATGCTAGCTGACTTTGTTTATTACAACTCACTTTTTATTGCACCCAAGGCTTCGTTATCCCTAATCTCGCCTTTAAACCCGTAGTAATAGATCCCTCTTATACTTTGGGAGTGGTGTTGTTCAACAATTACCTAAATATGCACTCTCTCCCAAGTTATGCATACTAAATAGGCACTAATTGAGAGCTCTTCAACCAACTACAATATAAATGTAGTTGAACAAATAGAGAAAAACTATGGCTCAATTATATAAAAACATAGCAAGAATTTATCCTACAAAAGGTTCTATTAAAACTCTAGATAACAAATTAGCTATTCATAATGGTATGTAAACTTACAATACTAAAAGTCATAACCAACAATGAAAAATAGTAAGAGGAAGGAAAAACTCGTAGAAGAATTCCCCGCCTTGCTCCTCGCGTGTTCTTGCTTCCAAGGGTGTTGTCTAACCCTAAAGTAGTATCTTTCGCCTCCTTAGGTCTAATTTGTGTCCAAAATATGTCTCCTCTCCTTCAAAATAGGTTTAGGACCCCTTTTATACAATTTGGAATAGTGTAGGGCCCAAATAACCTTGTCCCGGACGAAATAGGACTTCTTTTTGACGCTTGGAGCGGCGCGGCCGCGGCCCTACCGCGGCCAGACAAGCTCTCTGATTTTCTGCCGCGGTCAGTTCTGCGGTCGCGGTTTTGAACCCATTTTTCACCCTGTTCTGTTCAGAATTTGAAAAAAAAATATAACATTAAAGTTGTAGCCCTTTGAGTTAGCTGTCCAATTGTATATTGTGGAGCTCAAATGGAGTTCTGAGAAAAATATTATGTCTATTTTACTAGACAGTGCACAATATGCCTTCTCGAGTCTTCGTTCGTACTTAATTATCAAATTTGACCCCTGAATACGATCCCGACTTAATTCTTTGGGCTTTTCCTCAGACTTCAAAGCTCCAAATCACTTGAATTCATTCCATAACATCTATATAGCACGGAATCACTCCTACAAGGCATAAAATATACTGTTAGTGCAAAACACTAGATATTAAAGCGCAAACTCAACTAAAGTGCACTAAATTAAAGTGTAATAATCGACTAATATACGTAATTATAGCCTATCATATATATATATATATATATATATATATATATATATATATATATATATATATATTATAAGTTGTACATTACAGTTATAAAATATTTGCTTAAATATTTAGAATTATTATTAGTAATAATATTAGAAAATCTGCATGGCTATTATAGAGGGGTAAATTTACAAAGAGCGTACTGTCATAAAGATGATTGTTGCTATTATAGGCAGAATGCTGTTGTAGACAGGTAAAATATAACATAAAAAATTATATCTGAGAAAAATTAGGCTTTTATAGTGAATGAATGTTATATAAGAATATTGTTATAGAGAGCTGACTGTAATGGATATGATAAAACTACCCCACTAGCACGGGCTAGCCAGTTTTCGGAATGGTCTTTCAAAAATAACCAGCGTTTGCAAAGTCATTAAAAAATAGCCATTATTTTGCTACAACAGGGACCGATCCAGCATAATATACTGGAGATCGGTACACTTGTGTATCAACTTCCAGCATATTATGTTGGAACTCCAACAGGCGAAAAGTTCTAATATAATATACTGGAGATTGGAGCACCTGTGTATGAATTTCCAACATATAAATACTGGGCCGGTATATTATACTGGAACTCCATTATAATATATTGGAGTTCCAGTATACTTATGCTGGAACTCCAGTATATTATGCTGGAGTATTTTACGGATTTTGCATAGTGTTTTCGTTCAAATTTATCTTTACATAAAAAATGGCTAAATTTCGATTACTTTTAAAATTATAGCTATTTTTGAATGACCACTTACAAATCTGACTATTTTTGAATTTCTCCCGAGAATGAGCCGCTTTATTAGCATTCCGCCTAGTCATGGAATTGATTCTTTAAAGACAAATAATCCCCGATTATGCTACCAAATTCCGATAAATTGAATTAAAAGCAGTGAACACAGCAATCGAATTCAACCATCACCTCATCAATATTTTGATATTGATTTCACGCAACAAATCCCTCTGGGGAAAATTTCACATTAGAGTAACTGAGCTCCCTACGTTTTAATATTATAGCCTATATTTTAGTTTATAATCAACTAGCCCAAAAATAATAGGTTAAAATTCAACACCAACTCCAATGGGTTCTCAAAATTACTATTTAATTTTAAAAAAAGATTCCTCAAGCTTTTAAGTTAATTTTCGAATCAGTAAGTATGACTCAAATATTAGTTCAACAAACCAAATTTATTTGGGTGGTGAAAATTAGATTTTTAACAAGCTTAAGTATATGAGTTTAAATTTCGAATTTGATTAGCAAGAAATTTGGAATGGGTATTATTTAGACTTGTTAGAAATAGTATAAGGAGGTTGTATATATATATATTTTGAAGTCATTTAATGGAGATTTGGACTGGTTTTGAACAAGAATTTGCAACTGAAAATCGTGGAAGAAGTTGGTCTAAAGACACTTGTATAAAGGTGTATAATAGTATATAAGTGTTTTTCTACACTCATATACTCTATTATACAAGATTATACATAGTTATACAAAAAACTGACTTTTATACAAAAAACTGACTTTTCTGAAATTTATCTTCTTCCTAGCACCTTTTCTGAAATTTATCTCAAATCTTGCTCAAATCTACTCCAAATCACTTCAAATTTAAATTTTGAACTCCTTCTGATATTTTCAATCAATTGGAATAACACTCAGTCCAAACAACTAACAAATTCAAAAATACCCATTTTCGAAAGCAAAACTTTGAATGGTCTTCAATGGTGGACTTCTACTCTTCAATTTTCTTACATTGCAATCAACTAACACAAGAGTAGAAGCAGAAAATACACGGTCCCTTGAATCATATGCACAAGATGTGAGAAGAAGAAAGAGTGAAAGCAATGGTTATGAGAACACAAATTTAACTCCATAGATGTTAGAATCAATGGTTGTAAGAACACATATTTTGAATTTGCTAGTGCTTTCAAAATATGTACAATATAGGCTAGGTCGGGTAAAACTTAAAAATATGAACTATTTTTTATTATGGTGTGAAGTCATCTGTATTTTCTTGTAATTCTTTCATCCCTATACCCATCATCATATAAACCTCGGAGAAAAAGAAAGAAAGAAAAAAAAAACACATAGGGCTGGGCATATATCGGGTAAAATCGATAATTTGAACCGTTAATTGTTTATTGAGTTATCGGTATCGGGTTATTGGGTTAACGGTTTGATAATAATTTAGAATTTTTTTACTATTGGATTATCGGTTCGGGCATCGGTTTGCCAATTTTTTTAATGGGTTAAACGATAACCCAATAAGAATTAAGAATATTTTGACTTTACCCTTAATTATATACAAATGCTAGGGGCTTTAGTTCATTCTCTCGTATTCTTTCTCAACCCCACTCTTCAATTGCTTTATCTTCATTCTTCATAGACCTTACTAGTTACTCCAAGCGCAAGTCTTAAGTATACTATATGTGAATTATTCTCTTTTTTATTTAACTCCAGTGAATTGTCTTTTCTTGTTTGCTTAACTCTATATTGAGTTATCTTATCAGGTAAACCGATAACCAAATAATGATCGATAATCCATTAATTGATACCAGATAATTGATATCTTATCGATTCTGTTATCGGTTTATCAAATTTATAAATCAATAACGAAACCGAACCGACTCATAACCACCCCTACCCACACCTGCCACTTCTCTTACTCAAGCAAAATTAAAAAACTGAAGAAGTGTCGCAATCCCCAAATATGCCCCTTTTCCCAAAACTTGACCGTTTTGTACATCTTCTTTGTACTTCCTCTATCACTACTACGTCCTCCTCCTTCCTCTCCCCAACATACTGTATATATAAAAAGATTTTCTTTTTTCACATTAATTGTTAGTCAATATTTTTGCCTGCAAACCCAGGTTTTATCTAATATTCAGTTCTTGTTCAGTTTTTAATTAAATCTATATTACCCTTAATTAATGTAAAATTTAACTTCTTGTTTCCAGTTTGTTTGCATCACACTCCAGTTCCAATGTGCACTAAATAATAAAATTCACATTTTTTTTTTTTTTAATATTTATCATTTTTTCTTGGTTTCTTGAACTGGGTTTTTCTTAAAGTTAAATGCTTATTCTGAAAATTTTATGGAATTATAGGTATATTTACACTACATTCTCAGTTTTCTCAAATGGGGTTTCTCTAAGTTTGTGGTATTATGAAGTAATAAGGAGGAAACTGCTTGTTTTCAATTTTGAAACTCAAGATTTGAATTGGGACTTGAAAATCTTGAAATTTTGAGATTAATTTGTATATTAGGAATTCATAGAAGTTTGTTTGTAGTGCAGTTAAAGTTTCCCTCCTATATTTGTTTGTTTTATTGTCCATTTACTTTCAATATTTTAGTTGTCTTTTTCTTAGGTAAATGTCACATTGCCTTGCCATGAATTTAGGGCTGGGATTAGAATACTTTTGAACAATTGCCAAATGTCATATTTTTTATGTTTTACTTCTGTTGCTGATGTTTTGTTACAAAGTAGAAGTCTGATTTGAGTAAATGTAAATTGTATCTGAGGTGTATAGTGGGAAGGTACATTATAAGAATTTTGGATTACATTTGAGGTTCACTAGATTACAAATTTTTTCCAGAGAGGATTGTGTTAAGTTAGTCGAAACGAATACTCCAATTTATTGGCATTGTCAGTTTCCGGGTTCAAATAGCATAAATAAGGGTTTTCAAGGCTGTAATACGGCATTGAATGCTTTTGGGAAATGGGGCACTATGCACCTGTCTGGGATCATAGGGCTTCGGTTGAAGTAACGAAAGATCCGAGTGGTATGAATCAGGTCACGCTTCGTAACCCTAAGGGTGCCTCTGTACGGGTTAGAATCTCTAAACCAATCTGTTAATTTAATTATTATGTAATGATTTTATGATTCTAAATCGTCTGTTAGATCTGCAATCAATTAAAGAGAACTGTCATTGATGTTGTTATTTGACTCGTTTTGGAAATGAAAGACAATTTCCCTAATACGGCTATTGACCCTTTTTGTCAAAATTCAGGTTAGCTTGCTCAGAGGACAAGTTACTTCTTGGCGGAATGATCGAGGTGAAGAGCTCCTATTCACCAGCAGTAAGGTGGAGGTTTCAATTTCAGTATTAGTAAAATTCTTACATTGGCTAATTTGACGAATGATACGAGTGTCTTGCCTGGCGATTCAAATCTTTCGTTGTAAGGTCGATGTCATGTGAATTGAATACAGGAATTTAGATTAAAGGTTTCTAATATCATAGCAGAAGAATTGGCGAATTTTTTTTCTCTTTTAGATGCTTACGCAAGTAGATCATCTTTGTGCTGATAAGAAATGCTAATTAAAGTGAAGTTCAGTGTTTATTTTCTTGTAGCTTAGAGGGTAAAGTGAACTGGCAGTGTAGTCACTAGTTCAGATTGCTGTTGAAATTCCAGATGTCGAGGTGAATTCCTTGTATATGAGGTGGTCATTCGAACAGGTAGAGAATGGAGAGAGCCCTCTTTTATAAGGAAATAATTAATGATAGCTATTGAGATTGCTGAAAGATGAGAATAGTAGTGTTGGTTGGGCTAGTCATATGCTCCTCTGTCTGATTTTCATCAATGTACTTTCTATTTCAGTCGGTCCCAGAATATTATCTTTTTCAAAATGGTAAATCCTTCTCTTTACCAACAATTTAACTAATACTATAAATTATTAAGTACTGTTTTGCATTAGTTCAAATTTAATAGTTTACAAATTAAATACCTGAAACGCTTCTCTAGTTCATCTCTATGCAAATGTTTTGCGCTTAAATCTTTGTTTAAGTCAAAGATAGTCCAATACAGTTGGCATTTGAAGATAAGATTAGTAAGGTGATTCTTCTAATTTATTTAGTCAGCAGTAGAGATATTTGTAAGCATGAAAGAATGACTGTAAATCAATATATGTCATTATAGTGGGCGTAGAATGTTTCACCTTGGTACTTTATTATGTACACAGGGTAGTCAAACCAGTTTGTGTTATAGAATAAGTGTGGAAAGCTGTTTCAATAATCTTATACTCTGAAAATAAGATTAACAGTGGTGAATTGTAACATGAACATGACTAAATTGGTCGTAGTTTCCCCATTATCTTGATGAATCATTTCTCTGGATAGAAGAAGACTATATAAACACTTCCTCGGGATTCCTTTAGTTCATACGGCTTGTTGGAAAACCCATCATTACTTGATTTATCTGATCCCCCCATTTTCCCTATTATTAATGTTGTTAGAACTTTCTTTCTCTTTCTTCCCTTATTCAAAAAGGAGAATCTTGTGCTAAAAAGCATGTAGGTTCAAGTCCTCTGCAAGGCATAATAATATTGAGTGTGCGTATTTACAAACAATTGCCTTTACAATTTAGGGCATCGTCAAATCTTCGAAAGCTGTACGAGGAGGAATCTCTGTTTTCTTTCCCCAGGTACCTTTAGAGGCTCATATCTTTGATAAATTTCTGCCGAATAACAGATCACGTGATTATCCTACTTATGCTGCAGTATGGAGTTGAGCAACATGGATCTGCCAGAAACAAAAATTGGACCATTGAAGACGACGCTCCATCTCTAAACTCTTTTGATACCCAAGGAAAATCTTTTGTTGACCTGCTTCTCAAACCATCAGAAGATGATCTGAAGTTCTGGCCTCATGCGTATGATCTTCACTTTGTAGTTACCCAATAAAGAACACTTAACTTGGTCTAGCAAATTTTGCCATGATTTTATGCTGCTAATATGAAACAAGATGTCAATATGCTTTCAAAAAAAGTTATGCGAGTCGAATTTTGCGGCTAGAAATGAAAGTGGAATTTTAACTGGCTACAACATTGAGTTTTTCAGTTCCATGGTTACTGTTCACAGCTGTAGCTTTCAAAGTTGTCCGAAAATATCTTTCTTCTAATGTTTCAGCTTTGAATTTCGGCTTCGGGTTTCTCTTGCATCAGATGGAAGCTTGTCCTTGATATCTCGTATAAGAAATATCAGCGGCAAACCGTTCAGCTTCTCATTTGCGTACCAAACATATTTCTCTGTTTCTGACATAAGGTATGTGCTTTCTCGTCGTTTTCATATTCATGAATTTTACTTCATCATGTCTATCAACAATTTTATTAAAATTTAAGTTTTCCTGGAAAAGCTTGAAAGCTATTCAAACTTAAGAGAAGAAAGAAGAGGAAGCAGTTTCATTGTATATCACTGTTCATTTAAATGTTTGAGCATCTCTTAAGAGATTGATGATTCTATTTCCTTTAAAACTTAACATGAATCTTATCCACAGTGAAGTGCGGCTAGAAGGTTTAGAAACACTGGACTATCGTGACAATTTGTGCAAGAAAGAACTCTTTACGGAACAAGGAGATGCCATAACATTTGAGGCTGAGGTAAATCTATTTATCTCAAAAGTTTGTTATTTTAGACGTTCGATTAGTTGAAATCTTAAACTTTAGGTGGTATTGCAAATGGCATTTTGAATAATGACTCAACTTAGATATTTGATGTGTCCCTTGGTATTTAAGTAGCGAAGCATCTTTCGGTTGATGTTCAATGAGAAGATTTTTTCTGAATTTTGGACAGAGAATAAGTTCTTTTCCTTTTCTTTTGCATGACCATCGCCAAGTCCAATTGATCTGGAATTGCAGGAAGTGCCCTTTTTGTTTTTCCTGAATTTCCCCTTCAAAGTTAAATTGTCTAAGCATTATCTTAGCTGTCTCTCATCATATAGTGTTAGTGGCACCCCTTGAATTTTCAATTTGCTGGAGCAATGACATTTAACATAATATTCTCTCTGAATGAATTTATGTGATACTCTTTCCTTTTAGTCGGTCCGAAAAGAATGACACATTTATATATATTTTGTCTAAAATTCCTGTTAGCGGAAACGTAAAAGAAAGAACACAAGATTTAACGTGGTTCGGATCAAAATAATCCTACGTCCACCAGAGAACAATTGCCTTTCTATTATTTACAAAGGAAGGGGAGATTTCCCAATTACACTTAAGAGAATTTCTCTCTTAACTCTCTACTCACTACAATGTATTGTATTGTTTTTGGGATGGTTTCTACAAATGAAGGAGTGCATCTATTTATAGAGGTAAGGACCTCCTCTTGATGTCATTGGTGACATCAAACTACCTCCTCTTGATGTCATGGGTGACATCAAAGGAGGAAGCTTCCTCCTAGCATTCATGCCAACTCTTTCCACCAACTCTTCCAATTGGCATGCCATTGTTGACTAAACATAAACCAACATTTTCAATCTCCACCTTGGTTTGCGTTTCGAGCGTGCGTGTGAACAACTCTGGCCAAAACTTCTAAGCTTACTGGGCAATCCCGTTGTAAGAAACAAGAAGAATCAAACCATGGTTGAACATACCACCTCCACCTAACAACTGTTCTCTTCGGAGTTGCATCAGTTGATGCACACCCCCGCCAAGTCTTTGCAGTGTGCAAACTTAGCGAGCGGGACTATCTTGGTCAACATATCTGCAGCATTATCGTCTGTGATAACCTTCACGACCTTGATAGTTCCCTCTTCAACAACATCTCGAAGGAAATGAAATCTGACATCAATGTGTTTAGTGCGCTCATGAAATCTTTGATTTTTCATTAGATGAATAGCACTCTGACTATCACATCTAAGAGTTGATTCCAGCTGAACCAAACTCAATTCCGCTACTAAACCTTTCAACCAGATAGCTTCCTTCATCGCCTCCGCTGCTGCCATGTATTCTGCTTCTGTTGTAGACAAAGCGACAATCGACTGCAGAGTCGATTTCCAACTAACGGCACTGCCAACGAGGGTAAATATGTATCCAGTTGTGGACCTTCTTCTGTCCAGATCTCCTGCATAGTCAGAATCCACATAACCGAGAATGGAAATACCTCCACCACTTTTTCGAAAGGTCACACCAACACCAGAAGCTCCTTTGAGATATCTCAATATCCACTTGACAGCTTCCCAATGCCTCTTTCCTTGGCTGGACATGTATCTACTTACTACACTTACAGATTGAGCAATATCTGGACGTAAGCATACCATAGCATACATAATGCTACCAACTGCATTGGCATAAGGAATCTTTGACATATGCTCCACCTCATCCTTGGACTGAGGCATTTGTAACTCTGAAAGTTTAAAATGAGG
>MU788101.1:88011-125213 GCA_026770625.1 Nicotiana glauca
GCATCTATTTATAGAGGTAAGGACCTCCTCTTGATGTCATTGGTGACATCAAACTACCTCCTCTTGATGTCATGGGTGACATCAAAGGAGGAAGCTTCCTCCTAGCATTCATGCCAACTCTTCCAATTGGCATGCCATTGTTGACTAAACATAAACCAACATTTTCAGCATGCCATTGTTGACTAAACATAAACCAACATTTTCACTTCCTGTTTTATTTTTAATAAGATAATCTATAGCCGCATAAATTTCTTTGGCTTGTTTTAGACCACAAGTTTCAAAAGTCTTTTTTTCTTTCTTAAACTTCGTGCTCAGTCAAATAGCATCACATAAATTGGAACCGAAGGAGTAATAGATGTGGTTTTCTCCGAATTGTATTTGGAAGTTGCTTAACTTAAAGCACTTAGCTGCTTGCCATATCTTTCAGATCTGGAGCTTTTAGTTCTACTTTAGTAAATTGGACGATTTAATCCCCTTGTTCAACTATAAGGAGTTTGGGCTTAAAATTCTTCTTTATTTCTTTCAGATTGACCGTGTCTACCATAGTTCTCCAAATTGCATTGCTGTTCTTGATCATGAAAGGAAGCGAACATATCTGATAAGAAAGGAAGGGTTACCAGATATTGGTAAGTTGCTTCAGTTTAACATCATTCTAACAAGAGGATTCGAAAAATTGCTAGAATGCTAACACTTGTGACTTGAACTTTCAACCTAAACCAATTTTCGGCCACCTTTGCCTCTGCACTTGGAGTTTCCTTTGTCAAGAAGATTCAACAATTTATATATATATACGAAAAAGATTTGGTTTTACCCTATTTGCACAGTGCTAAGTTTCCGCTATGTAGTTCCGTCCCTTCCTATGGCTAAACCTTCTGTACCTGTTGCATCTTGTCTTGTTCAGTGCTATGGAATCCCTGGGAAAAGAAATCGAGAGCAATGATGGATCTTGGCGACGCAGAGTACAGGAAGATGCTTTGTGTTGATGGGGCAGCAATAGAAAAACCCATAAATTTGAAGCCAGGAAAGGAGTGGACGGGTCGCGTGGAGCTTGTGGTTATACCATCAACCCTTTGCAGTGACTTTAGTCCCTCGAAACATGTTAGAAATCGCTAAATTGCTTAGCGAGAGAATGTAGACTATTTTAAGTAGTTTCTACTTTCTCTAGGATGGGATCCATTTGCTACACTGTCATTGATTGTCAGTGGTTTCTCCACTGTCTTATATTTTGAAGGAGGGAAAAGTTTTCTAGACTAATTGTTTTATGTTCTGAAGGAGGGAAAGTTTTCTTGACTACAGTTGTTTTATTTATGTTTTGAAAGAGGGAAAGTTTTCTAGACTATAATTGATCCATCGCAGTACAATTTTTATGTCTGGCTTCTATGTTATATATATATTTATTATTATGACGGTGGTGTCTGGGTCAGCTTGCACGAATAACTTAACTCCCCTGGTCTATCACGTATTAGTTACCTCCCACCAGCATCAGTGTTGAAGCCGCGAATTTCACTAAAAATGTTCAAGATTAAATATATATGTATAAAAAATAATATCTGACTTACATATGAAATATATTTTTTCGGCAAAGAGTGTCCCATTGATCACTCTTGAGCCTATCTAGCTCTGACCAACATAAATATCGGGTCACTTTGTCCATCAAAGTCTAGGTATAGGGCGCCCAAGAAAAGAAAGATATGAATCTATGTTTTCCCCTATGGTCACACCTTTAAATGCTGAACTTCTATGTGTGATTGGGGTGAAAAGCAAACGTGAAGGATAAATATATATGTCTTTTTGGTAGAAAAGAAATATTAGTTGGGGTGAAAAGTGAAAGTGAAGGATAAATATTGTTTCCTTATTTGGTAAGGAAAAGATATGAAAAAGTGCTGTGTGCATGTCTCCAATAAATGTTTCTTTTACTTTTCATTCAATAGTAAATACAACCAAAGGAAAAAAAATCAACAAATTCCTCTCTATCTCCCCTCATCTTCGCAGAACTAAACAAGGGTAATAAATATATAATCTAAAACAATAGATTAATCGAAGGTAAATATCAATGTATTATTCTTGATGTGATTAATAACAGTTACAACTTTTTAGTGACTAGAAGTATGGAGAATGCAGGCTGCTAATGTATCTTTAATGTATAAAATGTCTTTTGACAAATTTATTTACATCGGATATTTACACAAAGCTTTAAGAGATATGTACTTTTATTTAGATTTGCCGGGTCTTAATATTAAGTATTTAGTCAAGTATAAGCACACGGTGCGAGTAAGTATTTAATAAAAGTTAGATGCCGAGTGCCTCACCTAAAACTGAAGGCTGAAATGGATTTAGCAAACTCATCTCATCTTCTTTTAAGATCATGTCATGAGGTTTATTGCCAAATAAACTAGAGATATGAACCAAATAAAATAACTCAACAACAACATAGACATATAGTGTATTGGGTCAAATCTACTTTTAGGATATTCAAGTCAAAATAACACTACGCGAAGGATCCTCAAATCATCATTTAAGATGATCCAAGAAGTCACATTAGCCGTGGTTGAGGAGTCTAAGAGAGCCGTTGTCAAAACACCGATGAGGATCAAGGTGGAGGAGGCGAGGAGAGCCGTTGTCAAGTCATCAATGAGGATCATGGTCGAGAAGTCGAGGAGATTACCCATGAGGGTCGTGGTTGAATATCGGCGATAGAGCTGTAACGACTAGTTTTCGAAATGGAATCTAGAGGGGAATATTCTGGTGAATATTCCTTACATTTGTACTATTAGGGTTTTATGGGAAAAGATCCCATATAAATAGAAAAGAGAGAGAGAAGAGAGGCTATGAAATTCATTCCGTAAGAACAACGCTTTGAAAAAGGTTTATACTTCAATCAATAGATGACTTTAATTTTAATTAAAATTCTTGCCAGATCCGAGGAATTGTCAACGGACCTATTATTCAATCATTGTTAGGTGGAAGGTTCCTTTGTTCCACCTCTTCCCGATTAAATTATTCCTCATAATCACATAAATGCCATTAATTATTATTCATTATTATTGAATGATGTATTAATGTTCACACTTTTTGGAATAGTTATTGCATACTGTTATCACTTTCCTACTAGATCTGTTCGACGCTAATCACGCTTTCGAAAGTCACATCTAGCTTAGTAACTAGGTTCAACCCACTATCACATCAATTTAATTATTTGAGCCATGAGTTATATTTTTTGGCCAAATAATTTGGCGTCGTCTGTGGGGATTCCTTAGTTAAACTTTTAGTTTCTTCTAGCTCTACAACCAACACGGGTCACTAACATAAAAAAAAAAGGGGCAAAAAGCAAGATCCCCTTTCTCTGTGTGCACAAATCCCAACATGGCAGGTAATTGAGAACAAAGGACGAGATAATAAGTGGCCTCCCAACTAACCTTATGAATGTCATCAACGAAAGTTGTGAAACAGCAAACGAAGACGCATCGCCCATTGCCTCCCCAAGGTGAGATAGGTCGCCTCCTCCTCACTGCATCATCATCAAATCTCTTGGTAAAGGAGCCTCCACATCTGTGAAAGAATAGACACCCCCAACTGTAAAAAAATCTCATTGAAGCGTGGCTAACTAACACGTTAACGACGTCCACAACAAGCCTGCTTGAGACACGAGTACAACAAATTCAAGGACTTACATAATACAACAGGTGGACGAATAGTGAAACCAGTCTCTAATTCCAACAACAGGTATTAGTAACAATGTGATTAATAGTGCAAGTGACAACGCCCTCGTAGCCATTCTAAAAAGGATGGAAGAAATGGAGAATGAAAACAAGGCACTCAGAGATCAAATAAAAGAATACCAAGAAAGGGTAGATAAAATATTGGGAGCCCCTAAGCTCTTGACGACCGGTTCGTCAAAGCGCCATACAGTAACGACGCTGCCCCATATGCCATATCAAATGTTACGACCCAAACTAATGGACCACGACGGGCACCCGGTGCCTTATCCAACCAAGTACCAACCTAACATATCTTTCTTATCATACCATCATGGGTAAATGGGCCAAAAGGGTCGTTATGAGATAACCCGAATAAAACATAAGGGAATACTAGACATAGAACGACCCAACATGATATAGAAACTTATACATGTAATATACGGGCCTATAAGGCCGACATTCATTTGTAAACTCGAAACATAGGCCGACAAGGCCATACAAGTATCCATATACATGTCGTATATCTACAAGCCTCTACGAGTACATAAACTTCATAAAGGTCGGGACAGAGGACCGCCACACCATCAATACATATCCAAAGCATACTGACCACATAGGCAACTCCGGAGCTAGTGGAGTGCACTAACACCTTTTGATGAACTGATAGCCTACTAAAAGGACTCTCAACCTATCTATCGGGACCTGCGCGCATGAAACACAGCGTCCCCAGGCAAAAGGGACGTCAGTACAAATAAAGTGCCAAGTATGTAAGGCATGAAAGAAGTATATAAAAGACATGAAAGAAACATAGAGTAAAGAACTCAACATGTAAGTCTGAATAGCTTTGTGAATCATGAAACATTTTTAATGCCATGCATATGCGTATAAATATCATATCATACATAGATATATGTGTACATAACATCATCAAGCCTTTGAGGGTATCCCATTATATCATCTCGGCCTCCGTGAGCAAAATCATCAACGCCCACCACCTGATCAACTGGTATGCGTTGAACACCTCCACTCGGTCACCTCACTTTGGCCATTCATCAAATGAGGAAGGGCATCGTGGGCCCCATTCCGACAAGGAAAGGTAACATATGATTACTTTTAGTTTTAACTGACTATTTCTCTAAATGAGTAGAAGTAGGAGCATTCGTGTTACGACCAAACACACACGCAAGTATACGTCGTCAAGTAATAAAGTGACTAAAAGTCGGATGTCGAACCCACGAGGACTCGTAATTAACTATTAACTAAATTAGAGTATCCTAATTATCTAAACAAGGATTAAACCCAAACGTAGTGAGGCTAAAGTAATTAAACTAAAAGAAAATAACTAATGAACTATAAATAAGGGAAGCATTTTTTTTATATTATCAATGTGATGAAAACGATATAGGGTTATGGGCTATCTAACATTCCTATTGTATTTTTCGATTGAATTGACTAACTAATTTATCCAGTTTATTGGTTAACATGGTTAATATTGCTCATAAGAATCTGTCGAGTTCTTACCCGCCTATTCAATCTATCCTAACGCCTATATGTCTATGAAATTAGAACTAACAAGAATGCATTTATAATTCCTATAAATCAACCAAGCAAGACTACTAGGTATATGTCTATCCTAACCGCAAATCCGTTCCCCGATGCCCAGGTTCAAGAACTTGATCTACTCAATCCTATATTCAATCTAGAATTCCCTCTTTCGAGTTTAATTCTAGATTCGTAGATAGTTTTTAATTGGTTATCAATCAATCAAATAATTACGTGCATGATTGAATAAATAAACCAATACGATAAACTAAGAAACCAAAATCAATATTCGAATAACAATAGTCATGAAAGAACCACAACCCTAGAATGTGAAGTTTAGCTCCATATAGACATGGTATCAAAATAATAAATCATACAAAGAAATATAAAAACTACTATGTTTGGTGGAAGAAAATATAAAATACGGCCTCCACGGCGGCTCTGTGCTCTCCCTTTGTCAAAAGTTCCTCTCAAAACGTTCTCCTCCCTCAAAATAGGTTTAGGTTGGCTTTTATATGAGTTGGGGACATCTTGTGGTCGAAATAACCGAGTCCCGGTAGAAATAGGACATGTTCATGTTTTGAGCGTCTTCTGTTTTGAGGGCCACAGGTAGCGCCCTACACTGCTTGTGGCCCTCAAATGTGCACTTTTGCCTTTTCTTCCCATTTTCTCTCCAACTCGTGCGCTTTCGTTTCAAATCGCATTCGAATGATTCCTACACATAGAAATACCAAAAATTAACACAAACCATTATTATTATATATCTGAAATCTACGAGACATGAGCATAATGGAAGTATATGTAAAAATATGCATATTTTAAGCAAACCATCAAGCAACGACTGAGAGTGAAATAAGCAACGACAAAAGCAAAAGGCAAGAACTCGATGAAGTTGAAGAATGAAGAGATATGGCCTATATAAAAGTGATCGCCCAGAAACAAAAAGCCGAACGCTATTATAATAAGAAACAAAAAGTCAGGCCGTCAAAGTCGGGGACTACGTGCTTAAAGCTAAAACACAAGCTAGCAAAGACCCACGGGAAGGGGAGCTAGGAACAAATTGGGACAGCCCGTACAAGATCACAGCAAAAGCAAACAATGGGTCATTCCAACTAGAAACAATGGAAGGAAAGCTACTACTAAACAACTGGAATATTACCTACCTCAAGTACTTCAACTTTTAAGAGATAAAGCGTCCCCCAAGCCTTATTCCTTTTTCCCTCACTTGAGTTTTGTCCCACCTGGATTTTCTCAAGGAGGTTTTTAACGAGGCGACGAAGGGAACACTTTGAGTCGAAGTAAGCAAATATGGGGTCGTGACAGCTAATTCATTGCTCAACCTCTCAAACACCCTCCAGGGCAATCAATGAAGGGACTAGATAGATTGGTACTGGAATGCCCGCCACCGCCAGAAAATATGCAAATTTTTCTAAGTACGTAATAAAGGAAATAATGCTGAGACAATAAACTTTACTGTTATCAGCATATCTTTCTAAAATTCAAGTTATGTTCGATCTTATTTGAACTAACACCTACCGGCCCTCGTCCATAACTAAATTCAGGTTATGTTCGACATTGTTCGAACTAACACCTACCGGCCCTCGGCCATAACTAAATTTAGGCTATGTTCGAGCTCGTTCGAACTAACACCTACTTGCCCTTTGCCATAACTAAATTCAGGTTATGTTCGACCTTGTTCGAACTAACACCTACCGACCCTCGTCCATAGCTAAATTCAGATTATGTTCAACCTCGTTCGAACCAACACCTACCGGCACTCAACCATAACTAAATTTAGGTTATGTTCGACCTTGTTCGAACCAATGTTGTAAAAGGAGGGGACGTGAGGCGGGGTATTTTACTTGATATGTGGCGAGGCATAAGCCTCGAGACATGGGGCGTATGTCCCACAAATCTTTAAATTTTTTAATTTATAAGTTAATAATAAAGCATTAGAACACAAAAAATATAAGGAGTACATTCAAAATCCAAAAACACTAAAAAAATTAAAGAAACTCATAAAAAAAATCTAGCAGGTTTTGCAAATATAAATAATGCAATAATGTTAAAGTTACTAATAAATGAACTATAACGTCTTAAATTTCAGTAAATTACAAATTATAATTTTAAAAAAAAAATTATCAAACTGCATATTTACCTCCCTAATAATAAATACACAATAAAGTTTATCAATATTATAATTTTAAATTATTACTCCTACATGAGTGAATATAAAATTATTTTCAAATAGCAAAATAATAGATGAATAATAATTTTGAGAGACATTGAACTAAGACATAGAGATCTAGCAAGTAAAGATATAAATTTTGGCTATCTATTTTCAGAAAAAATATTCAAATGATATACACCTCATAATGATATCAATGAGTAAATATGCAATATTATGCTTCATTATTTGGGTTCTTCAAAATTTTCATATTCATGTAGATGAAATAACTTTAATTATTTAGTTGTTAAAGAATTTTGAGAGTAAAAAGTGCTAATTAGTGAATTCGACACATGATCTACATAGGAACTGTTGGGCGAGTCCCCGTACGTTGAGCGTTAGGCGTGTTTAGGGCGCATAGTCAGATGCTTTAGGGCATAAGCCTCACAGAACTAAGCCCGGCACATAAGTCTCAAGGCGTTTTGATAGTGTTCTGCCCCGGGGCGAGTCTTAGGCGAGTCCCAAAAAAACCTTTTAAAACACTAGTTCGAACACCTACCGACCCTCAACCATAATTAAATTTAGGTTATTTTCGACCTTGTTCGAACTAACACCTACCAACCCTTGGCCATAATTAAATTCAGATTGTGTTCGACCTTGCTCGAACAAACATCTACCAACCTTTGGCCGCAAGTCGCCATTAAGTGATTACGATAAAAAAACCAAGGCAACCAAGTGACATAATTAAAAAACATACGAATACAAAAACAAACCACATGAAAAGAAGCAAATGCAAAAACGAAGTTGGCATTTCATACCTGAAACATTTTTACTAAGGCTCGTGAAGACGACACCAACTACACACAAGAGTTAACAAAAAATAGTTGAAACACTACTGGTCACCACCATTAAGACCTTCCGCACCTTCACCACCCTGACTACCGATGTCCTTGCCGCCTTGATCACCCCTTCTTACATAGCCCATGTCGTTGGGATAAGCGGTATCATACCAAGCATCCGTTCAAGACAGTCCATGACTTTATCATCTCCCTCTTCTTCACCCTGAGGTATAGTGGGATCATACCCGTAAGTTACTCGAGCTTCATGGGCTTTAACACGGACATCCTCGAGAGTGGCCTCAGAAATGGATCCCGCCTTGTACAAATCTCTGTATATATCCAATTGAGCTTCAACGTGAATCCATTCCTCATATGATTACCGAGGAACATTGGGAAATTCTGAAGAATGAGAAGACGAGCGATGTGCAAGCAATTGAGCCTTCTCAGCTTCCAATGCGACCACTTGGCCACGAAGGAAGGTGTTATATTTCTTGAGCTCTCTGACCCTCCCATCTAGTCGCTCCTCCTTATTTTTTACCGTGGACTGATCATTCTCCCGCTCAGCTTGAAGGGTGTTGTTTGCTAGCTCTAGCACTTTCAATCTTCTCCGAATGTCCAAGCGGAAAGATCTCGCCTTCTCAAGCTCGATCTGCTTCTTAGCAACTTCACCAATAAGGCCATGCAACTAGAGACGACATTCCTCCAATCAACTCAACCACTTGCGCTTGAAGATCACTACACTGGGCATCCACGCCCTTGCTGACTTCAAGCTCCTCCTCCTTACTCCTCAACTTCCCTTCAAGGATGCTAAACTTCTCGATGGATTTTACCAATTCATCATATTTCTCCTTTAACTCATCTCGAAGGGCCTGCATGTCGGCCCCCCATCGAGTCACCGACGAAGTTCCGATGCTTGCGTCGGTACTCGAAGTATTTATTTTGCAATATCACAAAAATTGCCCTATGTACCTTCGCCCTTTGAGTGCTCTCAATCTCCAATATCATCGTCTGTCAATAGAAAAAGTAAAGAGATGAACAGAAACAAAAGCAAAGATAAAAGGAAGAGAAAACAGAATACCATAAATTCACTCTAAGGGCGAGACCAGCAATGCTCCTTTATAGAGCAACGTCGTCCAACTCTTTAAGGGTCTTTCCCTCTATCTCTAAAAAAGGGGGCCAAGGATGGGGACCACGTCATCCATGTTCTTTAATAAGTCACGATCCATAGGGATTGTGATAGTCCTCGACCCTTCCAACCTTATCTCAAGTTGGGTGAAACCTTCCTTCGTTATTTGTAGATTACTGGCATCAATATCCGAGCAGGTCTCGCAGACTTCCTCAACAATACCTTTTCCCCTTTCAATGGTTGGCAAAGAATTATTATCAGCTGGTTGTGAATTCGACGGCTCATATCGTCGCAAAGTATTTGAGACCCCGATAGCCGCTCCATCTATCTCCGTCATCAGGGGGGAAAGGGAGGGGGAGGGGGAGGGGGAGACGTGTCGACATCGGCCTCCACCATCCTTGAAATCTCTGATATCGGTTCACCCTCATCTCCAATGATGATAGTCTTCGTCTTGCATAGCGAAAAATCACCTTCTATCACGTCGACGGTGGGGGCAATCCCATCACCAGTATCCATGGACCTCCTCTTGCGAGGCATCAAATATTTCTTGCCAAGTGTTGACTCCTTATCATCCTTGTCTATGAGATGGTATAATGAGGAGGTTGAAGAAGGAGTAGATCGAGACGTACCAACAGGAGAAAACAAGGCACAAGCAGCGACAACAACGATCGAAGGGGGGGGCATGATCTAAAGATGACACCGTCGAGTAAGGAGCAGAAGTAGAGTCCTTGGAGTTCTTCCTCTTCCTGAACGTGGGAGCAGGAGATTTGGGTTTCTTCGAAGACCTCCTAGCTAAAGTTAAGGAAAATATAGGAGAGAGCGAAAACCAGCCAAAGAGAACCCAAAAAGGGACATAACCAAAAAGGTGATAATAAAAATAACTTAACAGTCGAGGAAAGATGGAGGCCAATTCTTTTGAATAAGCTTGGCTACTCGCATATCCCCACGATGTGAGAAAGAAGCCGTCCTACCCAGTCCAAAATATCGTCGATTAAGGTAGGAGGCGAACATGTAGCTGCAGAAAAAGGATGGAAGGTTAGGACCACACCCAAGCACGACGGGAAATTAGATACTTACAAACGAGGCGGTCGTCTACTTACGATTACAATTCCAACCTCAGGAAAACCCTTGGCATTTTCCACCACGTGTTCTGTTCTGACAAAGAAGAAGTTGAGCCAGAATTGGCAGTTGGCCTTATCATCCATCTTCACCACCAAGCACTTTCTTCCTCAGTGGCAGGGATTCAATAACGTCCCCCTGTAAAGTTGAGGGCGAACAGGTGCGTCAAATGTCGAAGTGTGAGTTCGACCCCGGCCAGCTCCATAAAGCATCCTCTAGAGTTTGTAAATGTACGGCGAGTTGAGCCGTGCAAATGCCCTAATGGAGACAGAACCCCTCCACCAATAAGAGGATAGGAAGAGTACAACCAACATAAAAGGGGTAGGTATAGAAAGCACAATAACCAGCATGATGAACATGCACATCATCCCACCCGGTAGGGATCGACTCGACGTGGTTGTGAAGGTTGTATTTAGCCTTGAGTTCTATCAAATCAGCTTCCTTAATCACCAATTTAAAGGTTCAAGGGTCGGTTTTGGGTAATTTTGAGAAGTCATATCTAGTATCGGGATTACAGGAAACTATCTCTTCCACCGTTGGGAAGTCTCCGTCTTCGGCAGTGGCGGTAGGGAAGTCCTCCACGTGAGGAGGAAAACCATTGACATAAGGACCGCATCACTCTCCTCGCTGGATTTAGAATGTATGTTAGACATATCTCCACAGAGAGGAAAGGCCGATCAAAGAAGGATTAAAAATGGCAAGAATCGCTAGAATAGAGAAGAAAGTTGCACAACGATGGAAAAAAGAAAGGGATACGAGGGTTTGATATGGGAATTCTGTAAACTTTGAAGTTACACCCTCATACCCTTATTTATAAGGATTTAAGCATCTACATCAAAAAATCATCCTATCATTACATGGCACCAAAATCGAAGCGGCATGTCTAATCAGGAGTGATAACTATGAACTTTGCATGTTTTATATCCCTTCTTACCTGAGCTTTGTGCATAAATTGCTCTAAATTAGCCAGGAATTGCTTACAAGTTGCACTTCATTGCAGGTTTGAGCGACTAGATGATAAATATCACAAATCGGCTAAAAAAGGAGTGAAATCTGCCAAGCGTCAAAAGATGACTGAAAGTGGGGAAATCGGTGACATGCGCGGACCGCACTGCTTTGATGTGCAGCCGCACAGGAAGGTTCAGAGAACCAGCAATTGTGAAGAAAACCCACGCGGACTGCATCCATTTCCACGCGGTCCGCAATGATGATTGATCAGAGGCTAAGATATTCAAGGCAAAGTCCCACGCGGTTGCACCCCAAATCAGTGCGGTCCGCGTGGGTAAAAGTTCAGAGAGTCAAAATGGGACAAAATTCTACTGTGCGGCCGCGCACCATTTCCACGCGGTCCGCATGACTCAACCTGTGCGGCCGTGCACCATTTCCATGCGGTCCGCTTGACTCAACCTATGCGGCCGCGTGGCATTTCTATGCGGTCCGCATCCTCAAGTCCAGAAGCACAGATCTGAAGACCAGTTGCCCTACGCGGCCGCATGTCATTTCTATGCGGTCCGCGTTAGACCCTCAGGGGTATTTTTGTCCGGTTTTTCCTGTGTAGTATAAATACAATATTTTATTTTTCTAGAAGCAGTTTTTTTAATCTATCTGAGCAGCTGAGCACGAGACACTTCATATTAGCCTACTTTAGGCAATTTTCTCTTATAATTAACGTGGATTCAAGTAGATTAAGCTTGTAGTTAATGATTATGTTAATTTCTTCTAGTAATTCTTCACTTTATGATTCTTCCATGTCTAGCTAAACCCATTAGCTAGGGTTGTGGCTCAACCCTAGTGTGGGTAATTAATGGGTGTTTTTGCTTAATGCCTGGATGATGCTGGGTATTTGGTATTTGGGTTGATTGTATGTTTTCACTTGGATTTGGTGGTTGAAAACACTAAGTCTAGCTTAGTGGGTCTTGACTCTTCTTGAGAAAGAGAGTCTATGACCTCACAATTAACCCAACAAGGATTTGGGATGGACCCATGAGAATGGTAGTCCCAAGTAACGGGTTAAACCTCGAGAGAGTAATTACCCTACTTGTACCTTAAAGTTGCTTGGGAAAATTAGCCTACCCAATTGGTCTCGAGAGAGTCAATTGGGAAAAATCACTCTCTCTACCGAGAGGTGTTAGAGTGAATGCTAAAGTGCAACGGTTATCCATATTTCCTTTAATTATCATCCTTGCATTAGAATTCTATACCCATTAACTAGTCACCTAGGCGAATGCTACGACCCTAGTGCCTTTCTCTTATCGTATACAACTAGCATCATTACTTAGCATAATTTAGTTTACAATTGTAGTTGATAAATTTAGTTGGTAAACAACAGAAAACAAAAAATGATAGAAGCAAAATTAGGAGCCAAAGCACTTTTCTAGAATTCACAAAATACCCGACTCCCATAACTAGCTCCCTGAGGAAATTGACCCCGACACCACTATCGGATAAAAGTAGTTAGCGCCCACTCAATCCCAAGGGTTGAGTCTGCACCGATCAAGGAGTCACACGCAAAATGAAGCAACAGATCGAGAAGGCATGTCATGATGACACATGACATCATCCTGAGTCATGGCCAACACCGTGTTAAAACTTTACGACCAACAAAGGTCACATTGGCCACTTCGCCTCAATCATTGCGACCCACAGCTCACCAAATCAATTTGACCGCAATGAACACAACCCACTAATCAAACCCGCCCGAGGCCAGTATCAATAAATGGAGGGACTAATTGTATATGTTTACATATGCCTTTGGGATATTTAGGTCAAAATAACACTACGAGAAGGATCCTCAAATCATCATTTAAGATAGTCCAAGAAGTCATATTAGCCATGGTCGAGGAGTCAAAGAGAGTCACGGTCGAAACACCGATGAAGATTAAGTAGGCGATGAGAGCCGCAGTCAAATCATCAATAAGGATCATGGTAGAGGGTCCAAGGAGAGCCACGGTTAATATTACCCAGGAGGGTCGTGGTCGAATACCGGTGATAGAGCTGTAATGACTAGTTTGCGAAATGGAATTTAGAAGGAAATATTCTAGTGAATATTCCTTACATTCGTACTTTTAAGATTTTTTGGAAAAAGATCCCATATAATAGAAAAAAGAGAGAGATGAGAGGCACGTGAAATTCATTCTGTAAGAACAACACTTTGAAAAAAGGTTTATACTTCACTCAATACAAGACTTCATTTTTAATTAAGATTCTTGCCAGATCCAAGGAATTCTCAACTGTTTGAGGATCTATTGTTCAATCATTGTCAGGTGGAAGGTTTCTTTGTTCCACCTCTTGCTGATTAAATTATTCCTCTTAATCAAAGAAATATCATTTATTGTTATTCATTGTTATTGAATACTATATTATTGCATACTACTATCACTTTCCTACCAGATCTGTTCGCCGCTAATTATGCTTTCGGAAGTCACATCTAGAAATATTATTATTAACTAGGTTTAATCCATTATCACATAAATTTAATTATTTGAACCAAGTGTTGTATTTTTTGGTCAAACATATAGGTGAGATAATTGTTCTTTTGTCACCTTTAATTTGCGTTAAATAACATGAATAGGAAGAAAAAATCGTTATTGCCATAGGCGGAAAAGTTTAAAAAATTGGTGCAAAATTATTGTGGTTTTTTTACAGTTGGTGTATTGGAAAAAATTGAGTTTACATATTGAAGTGATTAAAAGATAACGTGTCATGACACGAAGGCTAGTCAAAGAATGATGGTAAGCAAGGAGGCATGAGTTGCAACAGGTAAGGGCAGAGGTACAAGCAGAGGCACGAGCAGATATTTAAAAGATTCGATGCTCATACCTATTTAAATCTAAAAGTTAAGAAGAATGCATCTGACAACACAAAAGAGTACAGATACAGTATTTAATAAGTATTAAATACTAAAAAACATTAGAGAATCTGTATTAAATTACAATGATTATGTAATGTAGCATTTAATGCCTTTAATTGTCTATAATGACCTTATTATGGCAAAGGAAAAACGTATATCTTAGAGATAGCTATAAAAAGGAGAAGACTAGTCATTTGTAAGGACATGAAAAACGCTATTACATACAATATACTGATTTATTTTACTGCTATCTATTTGTTATCAAAATCAATTCCTTTTGTTCAATTTTGATTATTAGTAACCCGAGTTCTTCTAAAAATACAGCTTTGACCGAAATTCCATTATTTGGTTAAACAAATTGGTTCCATTACCGGAAATCTGATAATCTATTCTTTCTTAACCTAATCTATTTCGTTACATCAACAATCATGTCAAATGTTAACGATAACACCCAAGGAAACCCAGGAAACCATCAACTCCAAGGGGACCCACAATATGTTCACACTCCGATCCCTTCTCCACAAAGCTCGCCTCGGCGATCTCGAGAAGGAACTCCTAATGGATCTCACTCAAACGCAAATTCTCAATTTGACAATGATGAAGCTAGCAATGAAGCTTTGAAAAAGCTGATCGCTCAACAAGTCAATAAAGCTCTTGAGGCCTTTGCCAGCCAGTTACCTGTTGCACCATCAACACCAATTCAAAATACCAACACTTTGGAAAACTCTCGTTCTGGGCTTGTTAATTCAGGCAGTGGCGGAATCACCAGTGAGTCACGAGATGGAGAACCAGGTAACTTAGTCAATTCCGATTTCCAAAATTTAGTTCTAACGTTGCAGAAACAGCTCAAGGAGGAAATTGACTGCATAGAGCAAATACCCGGAGTATCGCCTGTAATATAAGGAATAAATATGGATAAATATTCACAGGAACCTTGGAATCCAAGCGTTGCTCCTCTACCAATTCCAAAGAAGTTCAAAATGCCTGATATTCTAAAATACGATGGAACGACTAATCCACGAGACCACGTGACTGCATTCACAACTGCGTAAAAGGAAACGACTTGACCAAACAAGAAATTGAATCAGTATTGGTCAAAAAATTTGGTGAAACACTCAATAAGGGAGCATTAACATGGTATTCTCTTTTACCCGAAAATTTCATAAATTCTTTTGCTGAGCTTGCAGATTCATTTATCAAAGCACATTCGGGGGCTCAAAAAGTCGAAAAGAGAATGGAGGATATTTTCAAAATGAAAATAAGGGACTCCGAGTTGTTCAGAGAGTTCATGGATAGGTTCCAGCATGAGAGAATGACGTTACCACGTGTACCAGATAATTGGGCAACTATAGCTTTCACTAGTAATTTGAATGAGAAAAGCTCAGAAGCCACGAGGCGACTTAAGGAAAGTCTTTGTGAATTCCCAGCAATGACATGGAATGACGTTTACAACAGGTATATCACAAAGTTAAATATCGAAGAAGATTTTATCTCACGATCTCAAAAGAAGAAAATGTGAGTTCAAGACGAGCGAAAATAGAAAAAAAGTCCGGTAAAAATAGGTATGAACCATATATGGGCCCAGCTAGAAAAGATTCACGGTCAAAGCATGATCATTCAAGGTACGATCATAGATCTAGAAATAGAGAATCGGGCTCATCGTTGAGGTATGGGAATGATCGTAACACACGAGAGTCACGAAATGATGATAGAAACTTGAAGGCATGATTTGGCAGTTATAATTTTAATGTAAGCACTTTCGCGCTTGTAGTTGTTTTAAGAAGCATGGGTGATAAGGTGCGGTGGCCAAAAGAAATGAGGTCAAATCCAAACAGACGCAATCCTGAATACTGGTGCGAATTTCACAACGATCATGGTCACAAAACGATAGATTGTAGGTTGCTACATGGTGAAGTTGATCATCTGTTGAAGTAAGGATATCTCACTGAGTTATTCAGCGAGAAAGGTAAGCAAGCATACATGAAGAATAGGCAGGAGCTCCCTAAACCGCCTTGTCCAAAAAGAACCATTAATGTTATAAGCGGGGGCGAAGAAATCAGTGATGTGATGTATATGGAAGCAAATAAAGTTTCCAAAGTCACCATTACCCATGGAAAGTGTGTGCGACATGTCTTATAGGAAGAAAGCCTTACGTTTGATGATGCAGATGCGGATGGCATATTAACTCCACATAATGATGCACTGGTAATATCTTTACTTTTACATGACACTAATGTAAAATGAGTTTTGATTGATCCAGGTAGCTCTGTGAACATTATCCTGCTAAGAGTTCTACATGAGATGCAAACTGAAGCTAAATCAGTACCCAAGGCGCATACTTTGTCTGGTTTCGACAATTCCAGCATCGTGAAAAAAGGTGAGGTAATACTTACTACATTTGCAGAAGGGGTTGTCAAAGATACAAAGTTTCAGGTGGTAGAAATGGAGATGACTTACAATATGATACTCGAAAGACCGTGGATCCAAGATATGGATGTCGTTTCGTCACCCTTATATCAAGTTATTAAATTTCCATCACCATGGGAAATATGTCAAATCTGTGGGGATCAACAGACATCCAGGAGTATCAACTCCGTAGCAGATTCAAGTATGAGGAATGAAGAAAAATAGCAGTTACAGAACCCAGTTGAGGATGCTACACCACAAACCTCAAATGAATAAGAACGAACAGATATGGACTCAAGGCCCGATTTCATTCAAGAACCAGAGGAAAATGAAAATATCAAAACAACGATTGAAGAGATAGAGGCTGTAGTATTATTTACACAATGGCCTAAAAGAAAAACTCCATGTAGGGGCCAATATAAGCCAGGACATGAAAGTAATATCACCGGAGGTAATGGCTCACAAGTTAAATGAAGAACCCTCATATAAATCTGTCAAACAAAAGAAGAGAAAGCAAGGAGCTTTCAAAAATCAGGTAATTCAAGATGAGGTACAAAAATTACTAAACATTGGGTCTATCCGCGAGGTAAAGTATCCTAATTGGTTAGCCAACATTGTTGTGGTACCGAAAAAGAATGGTAAGTGGCGAGTTTGTGTAGATTACACAGACCTTAACAAAGCTTGTCCCAAAGACTCTTTTTCATTACCACATATAGATCAACTAATTGATGCTACTGTAGAACATGAGTTGTTATGCTTTTTAGATGCATATTCAGGTTATAACCAGATTAAAATGGATCCTTTAGATGAAGAAAAAACTTCATTTATAATAGACAGTGGGACTTACTGCTATAAAGTAATGCCTTTTGGTCTCAAAAATGCTGGTGCAACATTGTGACGACCCGACCCGTTGTCTCATGAGTTACCACCTCGATTCCCCCATTTTCTGCTTCTTTATGCTTCATTATCAGTGTCGTATGTGATCGAGTTGGTTTGGATCGATTTTTGAAGGAAATGAGACACTTAGTCTCTTTAAGGAAAGCTTAGTTTGAAAAGTCAACCGGATGTTGACCTATGCGTTAGAGGGCCCGGATGTGAATTTTGATGATTTGGTTAGCTTCGGGGGTTGATTTGTGACTTACGAGAGTGATCGTAAGTGATTTTGGAGGTCTGGCGTAGAATTAGGCTTGAATTGGCGAAGTTAGTATGTTGGCGAATTTCGGTTGATATGTGAGATTTTGATTCGAGGGTCGGAAAGGAATTCCGAGAGTTTCTGTAGCTTCGTTAGGTGATTTGGGATGTGTGTGTAAAATTTTGGGTCATTCGGAGGTGTTTTGGTTGGGTTTTTGATCAAATGCGTGTTTCGGAAGTTTTAGAAGAACTTAGGCTTGAATCCAATATAATTTGATGGTTTTGGTATTGTTTGAGGTGTTTCGATGTTTGGAACAAGTTTGAATGATGTTTTAGGATGAGTTGATGCTTTTGGTTGAGGTCCAGGGGGCCTTAGAGTGATTTCCGATGGCTAAAGGAAAGTTTTTGGGACTTAGGATGTTGCAGAAAATTGCAGGTCTGTGCTGCAGGTTTTTGCTCTATGCGATCGCAGGAGGGGCTTTGCGATCGCATAGAAGGATTTTTAGGGGTTTTTCGGTTGTTCAATGCGATCGCAGATGGAAGGTTGTGATCGCATAGTGCAAGGTCGATGTAAGATTTGGAGTGGAAAATTGTTTATCGCGATCGCAGGGGCAAGACTGAAATCACGTAAGGTAGGTAACCTGTGCATTGCGATCGCAGGTGTGTTAGTGCGATCGTATAGAGGGAAATTTGAGAGTATGGCTTTTGTTCTTCGCGATCGTAGAAGTACTGCTTCAATCGCGTAGTGTTAAATTTTGAGTTGGAAATTTTGTGCATTGCGATCGCAAGCCTGGGGCTGCGATCGCATAGAGGAAAATTGGAGCTGGGCAGAAGGGTTTTAAAACATTTTGGTCCACGAGGTTAAGTTATTTTCCACCATTGTTGAGCATTGTGAGAGCTTTTTAGGAGGAATTGAAGAGGGTTTCGACTGGGATTGATTGGAGGTGAATCCTATGAACTAAAAACACAATTATTACGTGAAATTAACCTTGAAATCCATGGAAACTTAGCAAAAAGGGGAAGAACTAGGGCTTGAGTTTTGATATTTCAAATTGGGATTTGAAGGGTCATTTGGACTCCGATTTTGGTGTTCTTTATATGTATAGACTCATGGCGAGATAAGGAACCCATTGGTGTAGGAATTTTTGAGTTTCGAGAAGTGGGCCCGAGACTCGGGTTTTGTCAATTTTGGAATTTTTGATGTACCCATAAGATCCTATTTTTGATTTTTCTTCCATTTGTTTTTTTTTTCCAAAATGCATTAATACTAAAAATGTAAAAATTTATCTGGTTTAAATTGCTGCATTTATAGCTTACATTGTGCCCATTCTGGATTTCTTAATCTCAGCCTTTATTTATGTTTATTACTCACTGGGTCGGAGTACTCACATTACTCCATGCACCTTGTGTGTAGATCCTGGTGCATCTGAGGCTGAGTGAGGACCTCTCTGCCGAGCAGCTCATATTCGGAAGTATCGAGGTAGTTGCATGACGTCCGTAGTCCCGATCTTCCCTTCTATCTTATTGCTTCATTCCACATTTGTTTAGAACGATATGTAGTAGGTTGATACTCATGTATTAGAGGCTTAGACTTGTCACTAGGGATGTTCAAACCGAACCGGAAAATCGCACCAAACCGAAAAACCAAACCAAACCGATTAAAAAACCCAACTAGGTTTGGTTTGACTTGGTTTGATATTAAGTAAAAAAACCCGAACCAAACCGACATATAAATATATAAATTTTATTTGTATTTTTAAGACTTTGTAGTGATTTTTCTTTAGAAAATGTAAAAATATTTGGGATTCTCTCATGTATTAACCTTGAAAGCATAAATGAACGAAAAATTATTGTTAGACGACTAAGAAAATAACTATCATTTGTTACGAAAAAAAATTTCACATTAGAATATTTTAATAGATCATATGTTTGTCAATTTTTTCCATATTTACTAAACATATATTCACTTATCAAAGCTTTATCTATAATTTTAATAACGTAAGATTGAAATAATATTCATGTAACAAAAAAACCCGAAAACCCGAAAAACCCGACAAAACCGAACAAATCCAAACAGATATAATTGGTTTGGTTTGGTTTTGATAAAAACCGAACCAACCCGGTCCATGTACACCCCTACTTGTGACACCGAATTCTTCGACTGTTCAGTAGCATTGTTATTTGGGATTCCGCATGTTTAGGTCTATTTCAGATTTCCAGTATTATGACTTAGTAATTTATCCGTATTAATTAAATTATGAACTATATAAAAATGGTTAAGGTTGTTAAATTGGTCGGGCATGCCTAGCAGTGTGTTGGGTATCATCACGACCGGGGTTGGGGTTGTGACAAGTTGGTATCAGAGCCTATATTACTTGGTCTCGCGAGTCATGAGCCATTTTAGTAGAGTCTCGTAGATCGGTACAGAGACATCTGTATTTATCCTCGAGAGGCTGCAGAACCTTTAGGAAAAACTTCACATTCTTGAAATTCTTGTCGTGCGGTTTTGTTGAACTGAGAACTAAACTTTTATTATTCTATTCTCTCACAAATGGTGAGGACACAAGCTACTGGACGAGACGGACGACCACCAGTACCACCCACTGAGGCCACCAAAGGCCATGGATGCAGTCGTGGTCATGGCAGAGGCAGAGCAGCCGGGGCAGCACCTGCTGATCCACCAGTTGCCCCAGCTCAGGATCAGGCTCCAGCTGTGGATACTCCAGCAACACCTATTTAGGCACCAACTGTGCCTATCGTGATTCCAGGTCTTCAGGAGGCCTTGGCACAGATCTTTTTAGTTTGCACTAACCTAGCTCAGGCAGTTTCAACCACCACAGCAGCAACTACTTCACAGGCCAGGGAGGCAATCAGACCCCCGCTGCTCGCACACCTGAGCAGGTAGTGCAGGTATTTCATGCGCCGAGAGTTCCTCCAGCTCAACCGGTTGCACCAGTTCAGGACTTCGTGGTCCCAGCTATGCTAGACGATGAGCAGCGTCGTCTTGAGAGGTTTGGTAGGATCCAGCCTCCGACATTCAGTGGTGCTGAGGGCAAGGATGCCCAGAGTTTTCTTGACAGGTGTCAGCGTATGCTCCGTACAACAAGGATTCTGGAGTGGTGTGGTGTGGAATTTACCACCATTCAGTTCACGAGGGCTGTTTTAACTTGGTGGGAGGATTTTGAGAGGCGTAGGCCTATTGGTGCAACACCCCTTTCTTGGCAGCAGTTCTCCACTCTATTCTTGGAGAAGTATGTACCTCGGTCCCGTAGGGAGGAGCTGCATAGGCAGTTTGAGTGGCTGACGTAGGGGGATATGACCGTGACTCAGTACGAGATGAGGTTTTCGCAGTTGGCCCGTCATGTATTTGGATAATTTCGCCTAATCGCGAGAGGATTAGGAGGTTTGTGGATGGCCTTAACTACCATCTCCGTATTATGATGACTAGAGAGAGTGTATTGGGTGCTACGTTTGAGGATGTGGTGGATATTACTCATAAGATCGAGTCGGTTCGCCGTAAAGAGTGAGAGGAGAGGGAGGACAAGAGGCCTCGAGGATCGGGTAGTTTCAGTGGTTCTCCGTCGAGGGGCTAGTTCCAGCGTGGTAGAGGTCATTCTTTCAGGCATGCTGATTCGGCCCGTTCAGAGTATCGTGGGGCATCTTCAAACCGTGTTCATTATGGGTTCCAGCAGGTCCAGTCTTCACTCAGAGCCCTCCCAGCTCAGAGTTCATCTCATGCCCCATCAGCTCAGGGTTCTTCTGCTCCGAGTGCATCTGCTAGTCATTCAGATGCGAGGGGTTCCCTTCAGTCCCTATCTCAGCACCGGGTAGTTGTTATGAGTGCTGAGAGTTTGGGCATATGAGGAGGTAGTTCCCTCGACTTCGTGGTGGTCAATCTCAGCAAAGGGATCAGCCCTCGACTTCTGCACCAGCTACTTCATCACCCGCCCAGCCAGTTAGGGGTGGAGGTCAGGCAGCCAGTTAGGGGTGGAGGTCGATCAGGCGGTGTCCAGGCTCGTTTTTATGCTATGATAGGCAGGGCAGATGCCATTGCTTCTAATGCTGTCATTACATGTATTGTTTCAGTCTTCCACAGAGATGCCTCTGTATTATTTGATCCCAGTTCCACCTATTCATATGTGTCTTCATATTTTGCTCGTTATTTGGGTACGCCCCGGGAGTCTCTTTCTTTGCCTGTTCATGTGTCTACCCTGGTGGGCGATACTATAGTTGTGGACCGTGTGTACCGGTCATGCGTTGTGATTATTGGGGGTCTGAAGACCCGAGTTGATTTATTGCTATTGAGCATGGTGGACTTTGATGTTATTTTAGGCATGGATTGGTTATCTCCGTGTCATGCTATTCTAGATTGTCATGCTAAGACAGTCACTTTGGCTATGCCAGGTGTTTCGCGGATCGAGTGGCGTGCTATGACTGATTATGTCCCGAGTAGAGTTATTTCTTTCTTGAAGGCCCAACGTATAGTTGGGAAGGGTTGTCTTTCCTATTTGGCATTTGTGAGGGATGTTGGAGCTGAGACTCCTAGTATTAATTCTGTTCTGGTTGTGAGGGTTTTCCCAATGTATTTCCTGCAGTCACTACCGGGCATGCCATGAGGGATATTGATTTTGGTATTGACCTGGTGCCGGTCACTCAGCCCATTTCCATTTCGCCATATTGCATAGCACCAGCGGAGTTGAAAGAATTGAAGGAGCAACTTCAGGAACTCTTAGATAAGGGGTTCATTCGGCTGAGTGTGTCACCTTGGGGTGCACCAGTTCTGTTTGTAAAGAAGAAGGATGGCACGATGAGAATGTGCATCAAATTATAGGTAATTGAACAAAGTAACAGTAAAGAACAAGTATCCTTTGCCTCGTATTGATAATTTATTCGACCAGCTTCAGGAAGCGAGGGTGTTTTTCAAGATTGATCTCCGTTCGGGTTACAACCAGTTGAAGATAAGGGATTCAGATATTCATAAGATTACTTTCAGTACTAGATATGGTCACTATGAGTTTCTTGTTATGTCTTTCAGGCTGACCAATGCCCCAACAGCATTCATGCATTTGATAAACAGTGTATTCCGGTGTTATCTGGATTCGTTTGTCATCATGTTCATCAATGATATCCTAGTATACTCGTGTAGCAAGGAGTAGCATGCGGAGCATTTGCGAGTGGTATTGCGGAGATTGAGGGAGGAGAGGATTTATGCAAAGTTCTCCAAGTGTGAGTTTTGGCTCAGCTTAGTGGCTTTATTAGGACACGTGGTGACCAACGAGGGTATTCAGGTTGACCCTAAGAAGATAGAGGCGGTGCAGAGTTGGCTAAGACCATCCTCAGCCACATAGATTCATAGCTTCCTTGGGTTGGCAGGCTATTATCGCTGGTTTGTTCAGGGTGTTTCCTCTATTGCATCTCCCTTGACCAAGTTGACTCAAAAGGGTGCTTTATTTGTATGGTCGGACGAGTGTGAGGAGAGCTTTCAGAAGCTCAAGACAGCTTTGACCACAGATCCAGTGTTGGTTTTGCCATCGGCTTCAGGTTCCTATACAGTATATTGTGATGCTTCGAGAGTTAGAATTGGCTGTATATTGATGCAGGAGGGTAGAGTTATTGCTTATGATTCTCGTCAGTTGAAGCCCCACGAGAAGAACTACCCTGTCCATGATTTGGAGTTGGCTGCTATAGTTCATGCATCGAAGATTTGGAGGCATTACTTGCATGGTGTATCTTGTGAGGTATTCACCGATCATCGTTGTCTCCAGCATTTGTTCAAGCAAAAGGATCTTAATTTGAGGCAGCAGAGGTGGCTAGAGTTACTTAAGGATTATGACATTACTATTATGTATCATCCGGAGAAGGTCAATGTAGTGGCCGATGTTTTGAGCCGAAATGCGGTGAGTATGGGGATCTTGGTGTACATTCCAGTTGAGGAGAGGCCATTTGCAGTTGATGTTCGAGCCTTGTCCAACCGGTTTGTGAGACTAGATATTTTAGAGCACAGTCGGGTGTTGGCTTGTGTGGTTTCTCGGTCTTCCTTATATGACCGCATCATAGAATGTTAGTATGATGATCCGCATTTGCTTATCCTTAAGGACATGGTACAACATGATGATGCCAGAGATGTGACCATTGGGTATGATGGTGTGTTGATGATGCAGGGCCGGATTTGCGTGCCCAATGTGGATGGGCTTCGGGAGACGATATTGGAGGAGGCCCAAAGCTTACGGTATTCCATTCATCCGGGTGCCGCAAAGATGTATGAGGATCTTAGACAGCACTATTGGTGGTGGAGGATGAAAAAAGATATTGTAGAGTTTGTAGCTCGGTGCCTCAATTATTAACAGAGACTGGGTGGCTTGCATCAGCAGATGATTATTCCCGAGTGGAAGTGGGAGAGGGTCACTATGGATTTTGTTACTAGACTCCTACGGACTTTGAAGAAATTTGATGCTATTTGGGTGATTGTAGAAAGGCTAACGAAGTCCGCGCACTTCATTCCTGTTTGTACTACTTATTCCTCAGAGCGGCTAGCAGAGTTATATATTCGGGAGATTGTTCAGTTGCATGTTGTCCCAATTTCCATCATATCAGATAGGGGCACTCAGTTTACTTCCCAGTTTTGGAAGTCGGTTCAACGAGAGTTGGGCACTCAGGTGCAGTTGAGCACAACTTTTCACTTTCAGACGGATGGGTAGTCCGAGCGCACCATTCAGATATTGGAGGATATGTTATGCGCCTGTGTTATTGATTTCGGAGGGTCATGAGATCAGCTTCTACCTCTTGCAGAGTTTGCCTACAACAACAACTATCAGTCCAACATTCAGATGGCACCGTATGAGGTTTTGTATGGGAGACGGTATAGATCTCTAGTTGGTTGGTTCGAGCTCGGTGAGGCTAGACTATTGGGGACATATTTGGTTCAGGATCCTTTGGATAAAGTGAAGGTAATTCAGGAGAGACTTTGTATGGCGCAGTCGAGGTAGAAGAGCTATGCAGACCGGAAGGTTCGAGATGTATCCTACATGGTTGGTGAGAAGGTCCTGTTGAAAGTTTCGCCCACGAAGGGTGTTATGAGATTCGGAAAGAAAGGAAAGTTGAGTCCACAATTTATTAGGCCTTTTCAGGTACTTAGGAGGATTAGGGAGGTGGCTTATGAGCTTGCATTGTCACCCAGCTTGTCGAGCGTGCATCCAGTTTTCCATGTTTCTATGCTCCGGAAGTATAATGGAGACCCGTCCCATGTTCTGGATTTCAGTACGGTTTAGTTGGAGGGTGATTTGACTTATGATATAGTGCCAATAGCCATTTTAGATTGTCAGGTTTGGAAGTTGAGGTCAAAAGATATTGCTTCGGTAAAGGTTCAGTGGAGAGGTCGGCTCGTGGAGGAGGATACTTGGGAGACCGAGCGGGAGATGCGGAGCAGATATCCCCACCTGTTTGAGGCTTCAAGTATGTTTCTTGACTCGCTCGAGGATGTGCGCTTGTTTTATTGAGGAGGATGTGACGATTCGACCCGTTGTCTCCTGAGTTATTGCCCCGCTTCGCCTATTTTCTGCTTCTTTGTGCTTCATTATCAGTGTCGTGTGTGAACGAGTTGGTTTGGATCGATTTTTGAAGGAAATGAGACACTTAGTCTCTTTAAGGAAAACTTAGTTTGGAAAAGTCAACTGGATGTTGACCTATGAGTTAGAGGGCTCAGATGTGAATTTTGATGATTCGGTTAGATTCGGTGGATGATTTGTGACTAAGGAGTGTGATCAGAAGTGATTTTGGAGGTCCGGTGTAGAATTCAGCTTGAATTGGCGAAGTTAGTATTTTGGCGAATTCCGATTGATAGGTGAGATTTTGATTCGAGGGTCGAAATGGAATTCTGAGAGTTTCTATCGCTTCGTTAGGTGATTTGGGATGTGTGTGTAAAATTTCAGGTCATTCGGAGGTGTTTTGGTTGGGTTTTTTTATCAAATGCGTGTTTCGAAAGTTTTAGAAGAACTTAGGCTTGAATCCGATGTAATTTGATGGTTTTGGTGTTGGCTGAGGTGTTTTGATATTTGGAACAAGTTTGAATGATTTTTTAGGATGTGTTGATTCTTTTGGTTGAGGTCCCGGGGGCCTCGAAGTGATTTCGGATGGCTAACGGAAGGTTTTTGGGACTTAGGATGTTGCAGAAAATTGAAGGTTAGTGCTGCAGGTTTTTGCTATATACGATCACAGGAGGGGATTTGCGATCGCATAGAAGGATTTTTAGGGGTTGTTCGGTTGTTCAATGCGATCGCAGATGGAAGGTTGCGATCGCATAGTGTGAGGTCGATGTAAGATTTGGAGTGGAAAATTGTTTATCGCGATCGCAGGGGCAAGACTGCGATCGCATAAGGTAAGTAACCTGTGCATTGCGATCGCAGATGTGTTAGTGCGATCGCATAGAGGGAATTTTGAGAGTATGGCTTTAGTTCTTCGCGATCGCAGAAGTACTGCCGCGATCGCGTAGTATTAAACTTTGAGTTGGAAATTTTATGCATTGTGATCGCAAGCCTGGGGCTACGATCGTATAGAGGAAAATCGGAGCTGGACAGAAGGGTTTTAAAACATTTTGGTCCGCGAGGTTAAGTTATTTTCCACCATTGTTGAGCATTGTGAGAGCTTTTTGGGAGGAATTGAAGAGTGTTTCGACTGGGATTGATTGGAGGTGAGTCCTATGAACTAAAAACACAATTATTATGTGAAATTAACCTTGAAATCCATGGAAACTTAGCAAAAAGGAGAAGAACTAGGGCTTGAGTTTTGATATTTCAAATTGGGATTTGAGGGGTCATTTGGACTCCGATTTTGGTGTTCTTTATATGTATAGACTCGTGGCGAGATAAGGAACCAGTTGGTGTAAGAATTTTTGAGTTTCGAGAAGTGGGATCGGGGCTCGGGTTTTGTCAATTTCGAGATTTTTGATGCTTTTCGATTATTTTTGATTGGGTATTGTTCCTTTAGCATATTGTGACGTATTCGTTGTGGTCTTGGTCAGATTCGACGCGCGAGGAGGCCGATTTGAGAGGCAAGGGCATAGCGAGCTAGAGTTTTGGTCGGCTTGAGGTGAGTAATAGATGTAAATGATGTCTTGAGGGTTTAAAAACCCCGGATTTGCACATCGTAGTGCTATATTGAGGTGACTTGCACGCTGGATAGCGAGCGATGGGTAGATCTTCGTTGGGGATTGTGACTTGGTCCATCCCGGTAGATGAATTTACTGTGTATTTGACTGGATTTCACTTGTTATCATAATAATTTGAGCTGATTGCCATATTTGGGCTTCGTGCCAACTGATTGAATCCTTCAGGGATTGCTATTAATGTTTTCTTACCATTTTTTACATATTTTTGAACTCAGTCCTAGTATTTAATACTGTTTTTGCAAATTCAGCCACTTTTTCTCAAACTTGAAACTAATTAATATTTCTGAAGAAGTTTGGGCTGAATATTTCTACATTATTGTGCTCGAGGGCTTATGTGATTTTGGACTGATTATGGGATTAGGCTGCGCGCCGCAGCGGTATTATATTGATATTGATATGAGGCAGAGGGCCTAGTTGATGCCACGAGATGGCTTTATATTTCGCTTGGGCCGTAAGGGGCCCCTCTCGGAGTTTGCACACCCCCAGTGAGCGCCGTCGACGATAAATAAATGGAGCAGGATGCACGCTGCAGTGGGTACTAGAGAGTACCGTACTATGTGTTGCATTTCTTATTTGGTTATTATGATTTACTTATCTGTTGCAACATTTCCATAACTATTTTCCTTGGTTTACTGACTTTATATTATCTAGTTTAAATTGCTGCATTTATAGCTTACATTGTGCCTATTCAGGATTTCTTAATCTCAGCCTTTATTTATGTTTATTATTCACTGGGTCGGAGTACTCACATTACTCCATGTACCTTGTGTGCAGATCTAGGTGCATCTGAGGCTGAGTGAGGACTTCTCTACTGAGCAGCTCATATCCGGGAGTATTGAGGTAGCTGCATGACGTCCGCAGTCCTGATCTTCCCTTCTATCTTATTGCTTCATTCCGCATTTCTTTAGAACAATATGTAGTAGGTTGATACTCATGTATTAGAGGCTCAGACTTGTGACACCGGATTCTGCAGGCTGTGTAGTAGCATTGTTATTTGGGATTCCGCATATTTAGGTATATTTTAGATTTCCAGCATTATGACTTAGTAATTTATCTGTTAATTAAATCATGAACTGTATAAAAATGGTTATGGTTTTTAAATTGGTCGGGCTTGCCTAGCAGTGTGTTGGGCGCCATCGTGACCGGGGTTGGGGTCGTGACAAACGTATCAAAGACTGGTTACCATGATGTTCCAAGAACATCTGGGAAAACTGTGGAGGTTTACATAGACGATATGCTCGTTAAAACTCAACATTTAGGAGATCATATATCACACTTATCAGATACGTTTCAAATTTTGCGAAAATTCAATATGAAATTAAGCCTTGAAAAATGTGTATTCGATGTTGCATCAGGTAAGTTTTTAGGTTTTCTTGTTTCTAACTGTGGTATTGAGGTGAATCCAGCGCAGATTAAAGCCATTGAAGAAATCACTGATATACTTACAAATAAAAAAGAAGTGTAGAGGTTGACAGGAAGAATTGCAGCTTTGGGAGATTTTTTCCAAATCATCAGAAAAGTGCTTTAAATTCTTTTCAGCTCTTAAAAAGCAAGATCAGTTCGAATTGATTGAGGAGTGTCAACAAGCACTCAAAAATTTGAAGACATACCTGTCAAATCTGCCATTGCTCGCAAAACCAAAGGTTGGAGAAAGATTGCCCATCTATCTTGCTGTCTCAAAAATAGCGTTGAGTGTTTTCTTCGTTCGTGAAGATCAAGGTAAACAATCTCCAATTTATTATGTGAGTAAATCATTATTAGATACGGAGATGCGGTATCATCAATTAGAAAACTTGCACTTGCACTAATCAATGCTTCAAGAAAACTAAGGCCTTACTTTCAATGTCATCCTATTGCCGTAGTAATTGCTTATCCATTACGCAATATATTACACAAACATGAGTTGTCTGGTAGAGTAGCCAAATAGGCTATAGAATTAAGTGAATACGACATTACTTACCAACCCAGAACTGCGATAAAATCTCAGGTGTTAGCAGATTTTTTGGCTAATTTTAGCCAAGAGATACAATTAGAAGCAGAAAAAGAACTACAAGTGTTCAACGGGTCTAATCCAGGAATTTGAACCTTGTTTACTGATGGCTCGTCCAATGTGAAGGGAGTAGGTTTAGGAATTGTTTTGGTGCCACCTATGGGTGAAACCATTCGTTAGGCCATAAAATGTCATTCTATATCTAACAATGAGGCAGAGTATGAAGTTGTGATTGCAGGTTTGGAACTGGCACGAGAACTTGGCATTAATCAAATTGTAATCAAAAGCGATTCGCAACTCGTGGTTAACCAAATGCTTGGGACTTATACAGCCAAGGAGGCACGAATGCAGCAATACCTGGAAAAGGTACAAGATATGATTAGATAATTTCAAACTTGGAAAGTCATACAGATACCAAGAGATGAAAATGTCGAGGCAGATGCCCTAGAAAATCTCGCATCTGCAGCAGACGTGGTGAGCAATGAAAATGCTTCTGTAATTCATTTGTTTCATTCAGTACTCGATCCAGACAAAAATGAGGTAAATTTCAATAACTTAACCTGGGATTGGAGGAACGAGATTGTCGCTTTTTTGCAATATGGTACCGTCCTTGAAGACAAGAAAAAAGCCCACGCACTTCGAAAAAAGGCTGCTCGATATTGTTTAAAGCAAGGCAATCTTTATCGAAAGATGTTCGGTGGCCCCTTAGCAAGATGCCTCGGGCCTTCTCAAACAGAATATGTAATGAAAGAGATACACGAGGGGCATTGTGGAAATCACACATAAGGAAGATCACTGGTAGAACCATGATTAGAACAGGCTATTATTGGCCTAAAATGGAAGAAGAAGCAAAGAATTTTGTGGCTAAATGTGATAAATTCCAAAGGTATGGTAACAACATTCATAGACCTGCGGAACTGTTATATCCGGTCATTGCACCGTGGCCTTTTATGAAATGAGGGATGGATATCGTGGGACCATTACCACAAGCAAAGGGGCATGTAAAATTCCTACTTGTACTCACTGATTACTTTACTAAATGGGTAGAAGCAGGAGCATTTAAACAGGTACGGGAAAAAGAAGTCAGAGATTTCATTTGGCGAAATATCATATGTTGATTCGGTGTACCAAAGGAAATCTTGTGTGATAACGGCCCACAATTTATAGACACACAATTCATACAATTTTTACAAAGTTGGCAAATCAAAAGGATAACGTCCACGCCTTATCATCCGGTGGGTAATGGACAAGTTGAATCACCAAATAAAGTCATTATCAACAATTTGAAGAAACGATTAGAAGAATCTAAAGGCAATTAGCCAGAAGTGCTACCTGGTGTTTTATGGGCATATCGCATGACAACGAAAACAAGTACAGGTGAAACACCATTCTTATTGGTGTACAGAGCTGAAGCTTTAATTCCGGTTGAGATATGGGAACCAGGCACGAGGTATGCACAAGCGTCAGAAGAATCTAATAAAGAAGAGATGTGCATAAACCTTGACTTACTTGAAGGAAGAAGAGAAACTACATTAATAAGAATGACAACACAAAAACAAGTCATTGAACGATATTAAAATCGAAAGGCACGATTAAGATACTTCAAGATTGGGGACTTCGTACTCAAGAAAGTTTTTCAATCCACGAAGACGGATAATACGGGAAAATTGAGTCCAACTTGGGAAGGACCTTACAGGATTCACGGTATTGCGGGAAAAGGAGCATACGAGCTGGAGACAATGGATCGCAAGATATTACCTTCACATTGGAATGCCGTTCACCTAAAGAGATACTATTTCTAAAAGAATACCCACAATATGGTATCTTCATTTTAAAGTTCTATTTTTGAATTGTTAAAGTTTTACTAACGATTTTAGATGATAGGCAAAGAGCTAGCCCGTACTAAATGATGAATCATGACCTGCAAGGCACGTGGAATAAATTAAAATTCCCGGTCTAGGGTTACAACTACTCTAATAGAAATTTAGACGGGTTAAGTAGTCTTCATCTATAATCGCACCTCCGAGTCCCGTGTGTTTTTCCTTTTCAGGAAAAGGACCAAACGAAAGGAACAATCAAGTGCTCGAGGCTTCATGCTTCAACGCTCAAACACTTGGGGACTATATGTTATATACATAGACAAATGTATAAAGAAGACAAAGAAGATTGAGAAGCAATCAAAGTTCAAGCAAGCCTAAAAAATCAACTCATTGAAAAAGTCAAGTGCAGAGCAAAAGCCAATGAAATATAGTCACGAGCCAAGGCCAAAGCAAAACTTACCATAGTTAGGTTAAAGGCAATGTACTAAAACGGGTTATTACATAAAAACCTAGTACTTTATTCTTTCTTCTAAAAAAAATTGTTGTGAGAAAAACAGTTACGAAAAAAGTTATAGATGTTATTTAAATACATGTAAAGTGTTATTTAAAACTTGACAAAGTTAAAATAAAAACTTGTCAATGTTATTTCAAGAAACATGTGTATTCCTATTTTTTTTGTCGTATATTAACACCATTATGAAGTTGAGACATCTTCTTCATTAAGTGTCAAATATAAAAGGGCCCTCTTTTATAATTCATGATTGATTTAAGACATTCATGAGAAAAAGAAAGCATTTTACAAAATAAAAATGCAAGTTATTCAGTAAGTCCTTAAAAAAATAAAGGCAAGAATAAACAACACAAAAGTTTAAACAACAAAGGAAAACTTCTTAATATTAAAAAAGTTCAAACTAAGTATGAACTTAGTCATAAACCAAAAGTTGTTTGAACAAAATGCCCCATAAAAGGTCCGGGGACTTAACATTTTCAACAAACCGTTAAAAAGACCAAGGGTTACAACCATAAAGAGAAAAACAAAAACAACAAAGGAATTCAAAGTTTTCACTGAGAACTTGAAGGAACTGAAATAGGGACATCAACAACAGCAGGCTCGACTTGACTTGAAGGAGTGGAGATACCCGTATTCACACAAACCAAAATCCACTAAGGGTCGTGGTGGCGCCGGACATCGCTGTCAGGCAAGCCAACCAATGATACTTAATTAAATTCTTGTTTTAAATATTTTTCGAAACCACTTCTTTTGTGCGTTTAAAAATACGTGATAAATTCTACTGAATAAATGATGAAATATTTGACAATTTTAAACTTCTGAATAAACCCATAGACATTCCCAGAAATCGGTGTCACAAGTGCATGAGCAATTTCTAAGAAACAATACAATACAACATCCGTCCAGAATACAAATGGACAGAAAGTAAATACAATATACTGGAAGGGACTATACTAGCTACGGTCCACCTCGAGCAATGCAACTCGCCTAGTCCCAGTATCATCTACGCTGCTATGTCCCATAGGCCACCGGGGTACATATGCATGTGCAACAAAAATGCACAGAAGTGTAGTATGAGTACGAAAATAACGTATACTCAATTAGTATCATGTCTAATCTCGAAGAAGTAGAGACGAGATGGTCGACTTCGACACTTACTAGTGGTCCAATAATGATATACTATTAGTGTGAATAGTCATGGATTTATTAAGAATGACAGAAATTTCAAGTAAGTCACGAACAGGTGAAAGTTCCTTTTTATATTAAAAGTCTCCTGACTCATAATCCATTAGTTTTCAATTATCTCAAGTCGGGGAGAGCAAATATCAATCTCAAATACTCCAAGGCAAGCAATACAAGCATGCACAAATCATACAGAGGTCGTACGATCCGATCCAACAGAAATAAACTATGCACTACCAAGGGTCGAACGGTGCGAACCATAGATGCATCTATTACCCCACCCGCATATCATGCATGCGACGCAGTCAACATCAAATAAAGAAATATCCCGATCGCGAATCATACAGGTGACACGGGCACATATATATATACACATAGAGTCAAACGACCAATTAAGAGTTTATCGGGAAATGTTTATTTCATTAAAAGCCAATTTCCTTTAATGATTTAAGAAAAATAAAGTTTAATTTTTTTTAAATTCATTTACTGATTTGATGTGATTTAAGCAATTCTAGTTGTCAATAAGTTTACAAATATTCCAGGTACGACATGCTTTTTAGTCCTAGACTGCCCAGATAATAGCATAATAGCAGCTATGCACGGACTCTCGTCACCTCGTGTGTACGTATCCCCCTCAAATAGGATCACATAACCAATTAACTCACCTATGGGGACAATTCCCTCTTAAAAGATTAGAAATGAGACTCACCTTGCCCGAAGATCCACAATTGGCATTCCATGCCCTTTCGAAGACTCGAATCGATAAACAAAGCTCCAAAGCTAGCCAATAATGATACCAATCCATTAATATATACTCAATTATTTATTACAACTCAATTTATAACAATTCCTAACTCCGATTGAAAAGTTGATGAAAACGCCCTCAGGCCCACATGGCCGAATTTCCAAAAATTTTAAAGACTAAGCTTACCCATGACTCCATGAACTCAAATATATGATTTTCTCTTAATTTCATACTCAAAATTATGGTCAAATCGCAAGAATATCAATTTTCTAGGTTTTTCCCTCAACCCCAAGTTTTCTACAAATTTCCATGTCTAAATCCATATACAAACCTTGTATATAACTCAAAGCTAGCATAACTTACTTACCTCATGAAGAATGACGGAACCACCTCTCCAAGAGCTCCAAAATCTCCCAAGATGTGAGTGAAATTGAGAAAAAATGACTTTGAGCCCATATTAAATGAACCTCACTGCCCAATGATTTCTGCATCTGCGGTCAGAGGACCGCATCTGCGAAGAAGGGTCTGCATCTGCGAAAAAAGGGGCAAAGGGGCTGGGACTGCATCTGCGGTCTCCAGGCCGCATCAGCGGTTCCTGGCCTGGGCTGCCCTGGGCCTTCTGCGATGGGAGAACCACATCTGCAGTCCCGCATCTGCGGTCCAAGAACTGCAGATGTTGTTATGACAGAATAAGCGATCCTTCAGGCTTCTCAAAAATTTCCAAATTTGATCCGTTAACCACCCGGAATCCAACTGGGGCCCCCGGGACCCCAACCAATCATGCCAACCAGTCCCAAAATACGTTACGAACTTTCTCGAGGCCTCAAACCATATCTAACAACGCTAAAACCATGAATCGACCTCCAATCCAAGCTTTATGAGCTTTAGAATTTCAAACTTCTATTTTCGATGTTTAAACCTATCAAATCACGTCCGATTGACTTCAAATTTTGCACACAAGTCATGTTCAACATCACGAACCTACTCCAACTTTCAAAATCGGATTCTGACCCCGATATCGAAAGGTCCACTTCCGATCAAACTTCTCAAAAACCTTCAAATTTCTATCTTTAACCAAATGACTCCAAAATGACCTACGGACCTTCGAATTCACTTCCGATCGTGCTCCTTGTGAGCATGTGATTTTTGCCCCAAGCAAATTATTCCAAAATATATGCAAAAATGATTTTTGAATTTGTGTGGCAATTTGTTGATAATTGTTTGCTTAATAATAACTCATAAAACAGGTAGAAATACCAGGATTTTTTCTAATTTTTGGAAAATAAAACAAAGAAAATCAAATATCATCTATTTGTATTAATTAGAAAAATACCAAAAAATAGAAATTAATTACTCTTTAATTTTAAAAAAATTAGAAAATTAAAAGAAAATACAAGGAAGATACAAGGAAAATAAATAGAAGATTAAATAAAAAATATAGAAAAGAAAAGAATACAAAAATACGAAAATACAAAATTCAAGATACAAATACAATATACAAGACTTGGGCTAAATACAATAATTAGCCCAAGAGATATAATACACTGACCAGGCCCAAAATACAACCAGCCCGGTCTGTCTGACCATAAACCAAACGACACCGTCCAGGGCAATTGAATCTGGACCGTTGGAAATTTGATCAAACGGTCCAAGAGTGACGGTTGCCTAATAACTAAAACGACGTCGCACCTTGAAATGATCTGAGCCGTTAAAAACATCAATCCAAGGGCCCAAATTAAATAACTACTTAATTGAAACGGCGTCGTACTTGAGTTAATTAAATCTGAACCATTCAATCCAACGGTTCCAGATCATCCGAGGTTTTTAAATACATAAAAATGTTACATATTATTCATTATACACCATCGTCTCTAACCTAGAAACCCTAGCCGCCCTAATACCCTCTCCACCATCGCCGGAAACTTACCGGCGGTGGTTCACCGCCTCCTCTATTCAGGCCGCCATGAACACCCCTTGGTCTACTTCTCCTCCTCTTTCACCCTACCCTATCAACTTCCCCAGAAAACCCCTGGAAAACCTCAAATAACCCAAAAGGTGTCGCCGGAACCCTACTCCGGCGACCACCACTTATGAACCAGAGTCTGCCTTTAACACCCTATGACCGCCTTCTCATCCTCTTTAACCCCACCTAGATGGTTTCTCTCGAATAAGCCTCAAACTCCTAGAATATTAGAAAATGTGTCGCCGAAACCTTACTCCGACGAACACCCTCATTCCAAAAAACTACTCTGTTAAACCCATAGCACCCAATATCCCTATTCCAAGAGTCTTTTTTACAAAAAGACTCGAAGAGTCTGCCTGAGGAATAAAAAAGCCAAGAAATGACTCCTGAACTTCCAATGTTTTGGATAATCAAGAAAATTGAAGAAAAATGAAGGAAAAAGAAAACAGAAGAAAGAAAGAAATAAAAGAAGAAAACAAGAATCAAAAAGCTAAGTGTTCTTCCTGGTTTTTTTTCTATTGCACGTCTCTTTGCCTTCCTGACTGTTCTATTTGTTCTATCACATGCCTATTTTCCTTATGATCTTGCTTAGTTATGAATAGCATGCATGTAACCTCGTAGCTTTCTGATCTCTTCTACTTGGGAATCACATGGCTATAGTCTTCTTTTCTGATAAAGTTCTTAGTAAAAAATCGCATGTTTTGTTGTTCATAGCCACACTGAGATTTCTAGGGTTTTTACTTGATAAGATCTAAATTAGTAATTAAGTATTCTGTTGATTAGATTCTACCTATGATTAATTTGTTCCCTTGAATCTCGTTAATTGAGTACTTAGACCTAGTTTGACTATATCTGTAAAACTGTCTATTGTTGGCTATTTTTGTAAGTCGATTTTGACTTTGGCTTTTATTTTCTGATCGATAAAGGGGTTAAAAGGGTAAATGAAAGGAAAATACAGGGCTAAATGAGGGAAGGTTAATTAATATACTGTAAATAACCTAAGGGGGTAAGGGTATAATTGGCAATGCTGCCTGGTTCGTGGATAAATAGCTAAAGAATAAGGGATATTCTGGGCACAATAAGAGGGTAGATAAGTAGAAATTGAAAGCAAGTGAGGGTAACATGGACAATTAAGGGTATTAGAATAGTGTAGATACCACTAGAACCTTCTAGCAGGGGTTCTAGTGCATTTACAATTAAACTAAGAGTATTAATCTGAAAATAATTCATAAGATAAGGGGTGGGAAATCAGAATATTAATTTCAAAATTCCCTCCCATTTTGTTCTATAAATAGGCCTCATTAGGCCACATTTTAGAAGTTGGGAGAAGTTTGGAAATTCAGAAAGTTTTGAAATTCTAGAGGTTCGAAAAGGTTCTGAAAAAGTCTTAGAAGTTTAAATTTCAGAATACTACTACTGTTCTATTTTTGATTCAAGCTCGAGTTGAAATCGCTTGAGTTCTGGTGTTTTCATCGATTGTTCTGTGCTGATATTGGTTGCTGAAGCTATTTGCTCTGAGGTTTTCCTTGAGAAACTGTTTGGTTTAAGTTTTGGTATCTATTCTGGTTACTGTGCATTGCTGTGAATCTGCTGGTTATTGCTTGCTGAAGTCCAGTCACTGCTGATGTTCTTCCTCTATTTGCCTTAGACTCATTGAGTTTATTTCACCTTTGTCCAGGTACACTTCTGAACTTCGAAGATGTAATCAGAATTTCTGAAGATATAAAACTACTCGATTAAGTTTTGCTAGTTCCAATTCTGTTTACGTTGTAGATGTAGAACTCTATAGATTCATATGTAATTTGTTAGGTGAATTGTGTATATTTGGACTGTATGGACTTTGGACTTGAATTGTTAATTTTAGTAGCTTAGTCCAATTACTACACAAAAATCACATATGAATTAGACTAATAGAAAACAGTTTCATTAGAGTAGAGATTTAAATTTTGG
>MU788108.1:6537-27583 GCA_026770625.1 Nicotiana glauca
ACATGTTTACCCGACCCAAAAAAACCCATCAGATCAGGACCGTTGATCTAAAAGATCAACGGCTAGAATTTGTTCTTACCATTTTAATTCATACGACCCCCTCCCCAACCCTAAGCCATTTTCCAAAGACGCTGCTTTCAGATGCTCTCATCTTGTCTCCTCTCTCAAACCTAACCCTAGACTCCATCAATCGCCTCCTTCTCCGGCCACCTCCTTTCAACCCCAAGTCTCCAATGGGTCTCTCATCGCCTTGCTCAACATCTCTAAGGTCCTCAAGGGTCCTGGACCATGTTGATTTGGACTTAAGGTTTCCGTTTCTATTGTTTGAGGCTTCTCTGGTGTGATTTTGGGCAAAATCACACCATATGGGCTACAATTTGTGAAGTTACAACAGGTTCTTTCAATTTCTATTTGGGTTTCCTTTTGAAACCCTAACTCTCTCCTGAATCTCTCAGAACGGTGTTATTTTTTTCATGTTTTACGCATGTTTTCTTCTATGATCTACTTATTCTCTAGCTTCTTCTGAAAGATCATCTACTTTGAACCGTTTACTTTCTTTGAAAAACTAGGGTCTCTTGGAGTTCTTTTACGTATGTTTCAACCGATTTATTTATGATTAAACCTTTTTCTTGTTTATTTTTGCTGATTTTATGATCCTACTGCTTTTTAACTTGACTCTGCTAAAAACCCTAATTTCTAAAGATTTTCTTCACTCTGGCTATATGTGTTATCATGATTTCTTTACTTTGGTTCTATGTGTCAGCATGTTTTCTTCGCTTTGGTTATGTATGTTAGCCTGATTTTCTTTGTCTTGGTTCTGTGTGTTGGCATATTTTCTTCGCTTTGGTTATGTGTGTTAGCTTGACTTCCTTTGCCTTGGTTCTATGTGCTAACCTGTTTACCTGATTCTTGTTAATGTCTCGTGGTCACCAGGCTTCGAATATGTTCTGCTGAATCTTAGCCTACTTATACCACATCTGAATAATTGTGTTTGCTTATCTCTTTTTTCTTTCTGTCTGTATGGCTGACTCTGTTTACTACTCTTGTTCATTCACCTCTGTTTATATGTTGAAAATACAGAACCATGACTTCCCATGATTGATTCTGATTTTCTTTAATTGTTGGTAATTGAAAGATTTCCTTTCAAAGCCCTAGAATTCTACTCGTCTGTTTAAATTAACTGATTTCATTACCTTATATGCTATAGTGCCTTGTTTTTACTGGGCCATTCCTTAATTGGGTTTTTCTGAATTTGGTCCTAATTGACTACTCTATGCCTACTAAACCTTGACTCCTTCTTTATTTAATCATGCACAGATTTTTTCTTCTTGCCTTATATGGTATTGAATCTTTCCGTTTGATCTTGATTCCCTTAACTTAAAGAGTACTTCCTTGATTCTCTAATTGATTGATTCTGAGTTCTTAAATTAATATACAACTATGATTTCTACCTTATTTCACTACCTACTTTCAATTATAAATACCCTAAGTCTTTCACAAATAAAGGACACAGACACTTTTAGTTCTTACACTTACACTCAAACACTCTTGCTTTACTACTTGCACTTACCTGTTTAGCCGGCTGAGAGCCAAGGCTATATTTTGAAGTCCTGCTACTTTTCTTTACTGCACTTTGCTTCTTTGACTGGTATGTTTTAATTAAGTTTTCAACATCAACAACAACATGGCTACTTAATGTTCTTGCATTCTTGTCTGCCTACTGCTTGTATCTAATTCAATACCTTTATTTAGCATGCTGTAATTTCTTTTCTCCTATTCTGAATCAATGTATTATGAATCCTAAATCCTTACCCCAATGTGTTTAATACTTATGGTTTTTTTGGGGCATGACAACATCGAATATTGCTGAGCATGACCCAAACCTGGTCCTTCTAGGATCACAACCTCCATGTTACCCTTATATGTGTGTGTTCTGGTTATTTTACAAGCATGGCAGCACTCCTTATTGTTGTGCATGCCCAGAATTAACTCATTCCTAAGTATATAGGCTCTTGCAATGGATTCCCAATCCCCTGCCCCTTGGTGTGAAATTATCAATTCTTTGAAGTGTTAAAAGCTATCTCCCATCACCCTTTCCCTCTCTTTTATCCCCTCAGCTCTTAGAACTCAGTTTCTGCACTCTTCACTCTCCTCTTGGATTTAAGCTCTACCCCCCTCATGTAAGCCTTGCCTTGGGACCTATGATCTCCCATTAAACTTAGACACATGAGGGCTGGAATTTCCACTCTGCACTTATCCATATTCTGGTGATGTAATTTGGGTGTGAACACTGCCCGGGGTCCTATTGAGGCCCTTAGGGAAATCTGACACACTCAAGTTTGTGAAAGGCTTTGAAGCAATGGAATCTTAAGGCAATTATTCCATAGCTCAGGGAGGAACCAAGAGTCGAGCCTCCTCTAGTTGTATTTTGATGTAATTTATTATTCATGGTTTGTAATAATTTGTAATGAACATTTGGGGTTGGCTAGTGAAAGGGATGGGTATTTATGAATGTCAAGGGTAGAAACCATGCCTATTGGATATTTTAAATTTCTGCATATTCAAAATGTATTTAGAAACCATACCTATAGGGTATTTTAATTCTGCAACTTATATATCATGCCTAGAGATTTATTCTGGATGTTTAACCTCACATCTAGATAACCTGCCTATGAGGATTATCTAAAATTCTGCATATTTAGATATCATGTTTTAGGGCCCAAGTGGTTATAATCCAGTATCGTGTTAAAATTAGTAACATATAGAAATAATGCCTATAGGGGTTCTTAATAAATCTGATTTGCTTCGTTCAAAGTCAACGTTAGATATCATGCTCATAAGGATTAAAATTAGTAATAGTAGATACTATCACCTACAGAATCTGCAATCGGTCAAATTTAATTTCGCATATTCTGAATCTTTTTTTATAATCTAATTCCCTCACTTAATAAGGTCTAGCAAGCATGCCTATAGGATTTCGAACATTTCGTTTTGAGTTTTATTGTTTCATCATTCTGAATTAAGTAGATACTATGCCTATAGGACCTCGCTTAAACACTTAGGCAAGCCTTAGGCAATATAAAATAAAAGTGGACTCACCCTGTTATTTGTTTTAGTGTTACAATCAGTAGGTAGGCCTGATTCTGTTTCCTAACTAAGTCATGTAATAAGCCAGGCCTGCTGCAATACAACAATCTCCTCTTCCCTCAAGTATTTTTTTAGAATCAGACCTGACTCATTTGTTTAAGTCGTGCTATTGGATTGTTTTTGTTTTTAAGAGGTATACTTGAGCATTATGTGTTTATATGTTTCCCCTTTAATTTGCAGTCCTTATATGTTTTGTATGTCATCTTAGATATTTATGAAACTGCTGTATTTATCAATTTCTTAATGTACAAATACATGTCAACATGCTTTTAATTATTGCACAATTATGCTCAACATCATACTCCACTCGTGCTAAACAAATACCATAGTAACGCTTATAATGAGTAGTTGCGCTCTTCTAATATTATCACCCCCTAAATTCGAAAAAGGCATATTTGCGATAAAACCAGTCGATCAACGATGTAATCGACGATTCCGTGCCTTTCCCCCTTGAGTCATCCGCTCAAGGGTACCAGTCTAAAACCCCATAGAAACCTTACTCTGTTTAACTGTGCATGCATCATGGTCAAACCTAGCCGAGTCAGTTATGTTGTTTGCATAATGACTCTTTAAGATGGCCTTGTCCAAAGTCCAATGGGTTCCCCTAAAACCCAAACGGACATCGTTATGTTCTGTGCGTTTATTTGGAGAACTAAATATTTTTATGCCAATTGTTGATATTAAATAATTGAGTCTAGTGGGGGTAAGGGCCTAACCTTATTTGTCTTGCAGAAATATGAGGCACGAGGTCCCCAGATTCGGCATGGTCACCAACATCCACCCAAAACTGCTAAGCATTCACTCTAGTGATCAGACTCTTGTGCGGAAATATTTGGGAAACCTATCTTCTCTCCTGGAAATCCAACCCAACAACAAGATCATAGAAGCTGCTACTTTGTTATGGGATTGTGAGAGGTCCGTATTCCGCTTCGCGGACATTGTAATGACACCCTTACTATAAGAAATAGGAGGATTGGCCGGTATACCATGGGAAACTCCGAGTTCGTTAATGCCTGAGAACCGCAATGGTATGGGTTTCCTCAAATGATGGGTTTGAAGAAGAATCTAGAACTGACATGTTTGAAGGAATACTACATCCCTTTTGATTATTTGTATGAGAGGTACAGTCACAACAAATCTTACCGTACCTATCCTGACGAGTTTGCCATCACCTCATTAGGGCGTTCACCGAAGGGTCTTTGTATTCATGTTTTGTTTCTTGGGATTGATCTGTTTCCAATGAAGAAAGCAAGAATCCACACCAGAGTAGCTATGGTAACTAAGACCTTAATGGAAGGAATTGGCGGGCAACCATTCAACATTGTGCCCATGATCATTGCTGAAATATACCGAGTCCTAGAGAGGTGTCAACAGGGAGACAAACACTTTGAAGGCTACAATTTGCTACTTCAACTTTGGCTCGTGGAGCATCTCCAAAAGGGTGAACACCGAAAAGAAATTCAGCGAAGGGACTGGGATGATCATATCGCTTTTCATCATCCGAAGCAAATTAATTACATGCCCAATATGTTCGCCCAACCTGAAAATGCTACAAAATGGGTCGAGCTCTTCGAAAATCTAACTGAGGACCAGGTACAATAGATGTTCGAGTGGTTTCCAACCGAGGAGTTCATTGTCCGATCTAAAGATGCACCTTTTTTGATATTGATTGGCCCGAGAGGAACATACCCTTACGTCCCTCTCCGGGCTATGAGGCAAGCGGGTAAGAAGCAGGTTGTACCTAGGATTGACAAGATGAGTCACTTCCGAGCTGACTTCCAGGATGATGATAGTCCTTACAAGTGCCAAGCTCAGCATATGTGGCACTGCAAGATCGTCATGGGAAGGGATACCATCGAGCCAGATAGATACCAAGTTGGTTGTGCTCCCTACTATTCCGGTTGGTTGGAGGATAAACATGATAGCCTAGGCTAGCTTGGGTTTGTTCGAGGTCACAGGATCATAGATGAAAAAGCCGAGGCACAGGTCAAATACAACCAACTATGCAAGAGGATCCGAGAGTGTGAAAGCGAGCATCGTGAGATACAAGAAGCCAATCAAAAGTCAATTGGGGAATGGAAGGACATGGTTGTCAATGCCAACAAGCGACTGGGATACTTGGAGCGAGGCATAGTGGAGTTGGAGAAGAAATTTCTCAAGTGGGTCGAAGACTGCCAAAATGCTGAAGGAAACGAAGGCGTACATCTAGCCAGAGCCTACCTATTGCTGGGACTTCGCAAGCTAGGAAAGCTATTCGATGGAGTCAGGGACGTTGAATCTGGGGAAGGTCTTTCTGGGACTAAATAAATAGGAGTTTTCTTCTTTTTATGAAATGTAATAAGGCCAATGGCCACTAGCGGCTTTTATTTCTTGTTATTTAGTGTTGATTTTGGGATTCGTCTAATTTTTATCAATAAAATGAGGCATTTAGCATTGTAAGTTTTCCAAATCAATTTGTCGTTAGTCGTATCTCGGGCACAAAGAGGTCCCCAAATTAGGACACGGTTTACATTCTGCACTATGTGTTTAAATATCGCAACGCTTTTTATAATTCTCACTAACTTGTTACCTTTTTGTTTTTACTTGTTGTTTATTATTTCCCCTCCCCAAAAGTTAGTTCGTGCACTCGGGCAACATCATCTTATTCCACGAGATCCAGGGGCCCTCCACCCACTCCTCCTCTTAGTCCTGTCAAAAACAAGAACAAAGGGAAGATGGAAGATTTGAACAACACCAGAAAGGAGAATTCAACTGAATGGGTAGAGGTCACTCATAGTCATGTTACTCAGGTTTCCGAAGAAAATGCATCCCAACTCGAACAAAAGCTGCTGAAAGTCCAAGAAGAACTTGATCAGGGTCGGAATCTGGCAAATCTTTCATTTTCCCGCACTACTCCAGATATCAATTTCCCAAATGCTTAGAACCCTACAACTCCACAAAACATCCCAAAACAACAAAAGTATCCCGCTCCTCACGACCATTGCCACACCTGCCACACCTCAAACAACACCCCGCTGCTCATCCCAAAACTCCAGAACTCCACAAATGACCACTGCCACACCCACCAGAACACCCCTATCTACGTGGAGACTATGCCACACTCCACCCAACCCATCTCAAGCACATCCGAGTCTGATGATAAAGACTTTCTCATCAGAAACCTAGCTAAAGAACTTAAGAAATTGACTAGTCGAATTTAAGGAGTTGAAGGAAGCAAGGGAATTGAAGGGCTGACTACGAAGATCTTTGCATACAGTCCGATGTCGAACTGCCCAAGAGGTACAAACCTTCTAAGTTTGAGATATTTGATGGTACAGGGGATCCAAGGGTCCATTTGAGAACGTACTGTGACAAGTTGGTTGGAGTAGAAAAAGATGAGAAAATCCGCATGAAGCTTTTCATGAGGAGCTTGAAAGGAGATGCTTTGTCCTAGTACATTAGCCAAGATCCAAAGAAGTGGTTGAACTGGGTAAGCATGACATCCGACTTTATGGACAAGTTCAGGTTCAACACGGAGAATGCACCGGATGTGTTCTACATTCAAAATCTAAAGAAGAAGCCCACAGAAACATTTCACGAGTATGCTACTCACTGGAGGTCTGAAGTTGCTAAGGTTAGACCTGCCTTAGAGGAAGAACAAATGAACAAATTCTTTGTCCATGCTCAAGACCCACATTATTATGAAACACTGATGATGATCGAGGGCCACAAGTTTTCTAACATTATCAAGCTGGGAGAAAGGATCGAAGAGGGCATCAAAAGCGTTATGGTTACAAACTTCGAGGCCTTGCAAGCTACAAATAAGGACTTACAGTCAGGATGTGTGTCCAAAAAGGGGACGTAGGAGCCGTAATGGTAGCACAGAGAACCAAATCTCCCGTTAAATACCAAACCTACCCAATGCCTCCACTCACATATTAGCCTACTCCAAACTACCAAGCACCCTCACTTTCTTACCAAACTTACCTCCCACCTATCAATCACCTCCACCTACCATATATTAGCCTACTTCACCCAGATATTCCCAGCTCGTACATGTTTACCAAGCCTACAATGCCCAACCCTCCCACTATCAATCCCCTCTTGCATGCCAAAACTTCCCTAGACCTCGACCAAACTTCGACCGAAGGTCTCCAAAACAATATATAGCTATTGCTGAACCTATTGACTAGTTGTATGAAAGACTCAAAGCTGCTAGTTATATCACCCCTATCCCTGCTGCAACTCCTGAAAAGACTTTTCAGTGGGTTAGTCCAAACAAATCCTGTGCATACTATTTCGGTATGAAAGGACACACTATTGACGAATGTCGTACGAATGTCGTTCTCTAAAAGGCAAGATCTAGACTTTAATCGATAACAAGATTATTGTGGAAAAGGAACCTGCTCTAAATGTTCGCAATAATCCTCTGTCAGACCATAAGTGTGGAGGCGTTCACATGATCGAAATGGAGGATGATTGGGATCCTGATGGATCGATCGGTTTGATCACAGAAGGTGATGGCCCAAAAAAACTAATAGTCACTCTTAATCCGATCGTGGTCCAGATTCAGCCCTATGGGGATACCGAGGTAAATATGTCTGTGCCACTTGAGTTTGAAGCAACGTCCTCTGCAAAAACACCAGGGCCAATTGAGGTCAAATTCGTGGCTCCAACGAATGCACCTACACCATTCGAAGTTGCAGTTTTACTGCCCAAGGTACATGCTCCATTTGGAGTAAAGATAGCCATGCCGATCCCAGTGGCGATGTCGACCATGACGCCATTCCATACAAAGGCTATCCCATGAGACTATACAACCGAAGTAAGAAGGAAAGGCAAAGTTAGGTTCGGAGAGGCTATTATGGCACAGGGTATGGCGAGAACTGGTAGAGTTTATACCTTGGGACATCTAGCTGAGTCGAGCAAGCAGGCCTCTAACCGGCCGCCCATCATCGAGACTGGGACGGATGATCTCTGGAGAAAGATACATGATAAGGAATACTCGATCATCGATAAGGTAAATAAAACACCGGCACAAATTTCCATCCTTGCTTTGTTACAAAATTTTGAGGCACACAAGAATGCCCTGTTGAGGGTGCTGAGTGAAGCATATGTGCCAAGCAACATCACTGGCGAAGAAATGGCTAACATGGTAGGACATGTATTGGATAGTCACAAGATCACTTTTCATGAAGATGAGCTACCACCTGAAGGGTTGGGTCACAACAAGGCATTGCACATCACCGTGCAATGCGAAGACTATTTTATCACTAGAATCCGGATTAATAGAGGGTCCAGCCTCAATATTTGTCCGCTTGTAACACTCAGGATGTTGGGTAAGGGACTGCACGAGATAAAGGACGGATCCATTAATGTGAAAGCTTTCAACGGATCCCAAAGGTCCACCATTGGGGAGATTAGTCTGTGTTTGCAAATGGGGCCTACATGGTTCGATGTTGATTTTCAAGTGATAGACGTGCCTGCATCTTACAATTTGCTATTGGGACGATCATGGATTCATGCTGCTGGGGTTGTAGCATCAACACTACATCAGGCGGTAAAGTTTGAATGGAATCACTAGGAGGTGATCATTCATGGCGATGGTAGCAATCCTATATAAAGTCGCCAGACCATTCCGGTAATCAGAGGTAGAAGAAAGTTAGGTAGGGAGACCTATCACCACATCGAGCGAGTTAATGCTGTTGACAAAGATAAATGGTGGAACAACAAGATTGAGAGTATCTTGAACTGGAGCGGGTACGAACCTGGCAAGGGGCTTGGCAAGAACCTCCAAGGATCACTAAGCCTATAAAACTCAAGAAACATGGCACCACTTTCGGTCTGGGATATGAGTATACCTGGGAAGAATTCAACAACTGGTAGCCACCATGGTGCGGTTCCTACTAGCCACTGGAACAACCAATACTGCCTTTGGAGAAGACTTTCCAACAAGTCGACATTGTTTATGGGACAAACGAGGAGGAGGCTCTTGCCATCGTGAAAAACTTGTTCTTAGAAGACGATGACATGGATTTCTGTGTTGTGTTCGAGGAGGAGGGGGAGGAAGGTCCTTCCATACAAGCCGTAAGTAGAGGAGCATACCCCATCAACTGGACCATTAGAACCATCAGAGCCCGGCAAGCCTCGGGGTAGCAAGGCTGAACAAGCATCATGCACTATATTTTATTTTAACTTGTTAATTTTTCCTTTTGCATTTTTGATTTCTGCAATAAGATCTTCAATGTTCAAAACAATTATGGAATTTATCAAAGATTGAATTTTTCTTATAAATCAACACTCTTATTATTTTCTCTCATTACTTTACTTATACAGCATTACTATTACTTATCTTGATGAACCAATGACTGTGATATGCAATGAGACAACGCAACAAATGGACATAGATTCAGAGGAAGATGACCTATCGGAGGAGATCGTCAAAGAAGTAGAGAACTTTGAGAACAGACCTAAGTCCAACCTGGATGAGACTGAGATTGTTAACCTAGGAGATGCAGAAAACGTCAAAGAAACACGAATCAGCGTTCACTTGTCACCATTAGAAAAGAGGGAATACACAGAATTTTTAAAGGAATATGAGGACATATTCGCCTAGTCATATGATGACATGACTGGTCTAAGTACATCTATTATGGCCCATAAACTACCAACTGATCCGACATGTTCTCAGAATCCAGAATGAGTTTGTCGATGCTTTGGCTACCCTATCATCCATGATACACCATTCAGACAAGAATTTCATCGATCCTATTCCAGTGAAAATACACAATCAGCCAGCTTAATGTGCCCATATTGAGGAGGAAGCAGATGGGAAGACTTGGTTGCATGATATCAGGGAATATTTGGCGAAAGGAGAGTATCCAGAGCTTGCCAATCATACTCAGAAGTGCAAACTACGGAGATTGTCCAACAACTTCTTTCATAACGGAGGAATCCTGTATAGGAGGACTCCTGATTTGGGACTACTAAGGTGCGTCGACGCAAAGGAAGCATCCAAGCTGCTAGAAGAAATTCATGCTGGGACCTGTGGTCCACATATGAACGGCTTTGTCTTAGCAAAGAAGATACTCTGAGCTGGTTACTTTTGGATGACTATGGAAACAGACTGCATCCAGTATGTCTGGAAATGCCATCGCTGTCAGATACATCCAGACATGATAAAGGTACCCCCGAGCAAGCTCAACACAACAAGCTCACCATGCCCGTTTGCCGCTTGGGGAATGGATGTTATTGGACCAATCGAGCCTGCTGCTTCCAATGGACACAGATTCATACTAGTGGAAATCGACTATTTCACCAAGTGGGTCGAAGAGGTATCTTACCGAGCAGTGACTAAAAATGTCGTGGCAGACTTTATCCGCGACCGTATTGTTTGCCGATTCGGGATCCCAGAGTCAATTATTATTGATAATGGCTCAAACCTCAACATCGACTTAATGAAAGCTATGTGTGAAACCTTCAAGATTAGACACAAGAATTCTACAGCTTGCAGGGCTCAAATGAACGGAGCTGTGGAAGCCGCCAATAAGAAAAGAAAATATTGAGGAAAATTATAAAAAAGCATAAATAATGGCACGAGAAGTTATCATTTGCTCTGTTAAGGTATCACACCATAGTACGCACATCAACTAGGGCAACCCCATATATGCTGGTTTATGGTACAGAAGCCGACATTCCCTCTAAAGCAGAAATCCCTTCCTTAAGGATAGGAAGCTGAGCTCGACTATTCAGAATGGGTGAAGAGTCATTATGAGCAGCTAGCTCTAATAGATGGAAAGAGAATGAATGCAGTTTTCCATGGTCTGCTCTATCAGAACAGAATTTCCAGAGCCTTCAATAAAAGAGTCAAGCCGAGACAGTTCACACCGGGACAGTTGGTGTTAAAGAAAATTTTCCCGCATCAAGATGAAACCAAAGGTATGTTCTCTCCCAACTGTCAGGGCCCATACATGGTTCATCGGGTTCAGACAGGAGGAGCCCTCATACTCGCAGAAATGGACGGAGAGGTCTGGCCGAAGCTAATCAACTCAGATGCAGTCAAACGTTACTACGTGTAATTTATATGCTTTCCTATATGATGTATTTGAACTACGTCTGACCTGATTCCCGTTTAAGAGGGGATACGTAGGCAGCCCTATGGGATCGTTCACAAGTCAATAAAATTTTTATTCCCCCCCGTAACTGGAAACTAGGGAAGAATTTTAAGGAGGACCCTCAAAATTCCGAAGTAATTTCAGCCAATCATCGCAAGCAACTGTCAGAAGCATCAACCCATTAAACTAGGATATAATTTTGAGGAGGACCCTCAAAATTCCGTAGTAAGAGAGGTCGCATTATCTTGAGCCATGTCACAGTCGTAGCAGAGCCAGCAGAGGCACGAACTAACCTCCCCCCTCTACAAAACTTATGATTTTCTTTGGATACAGATACTGGGATTATGAAAGCATCAGGCATGCTATATACTCACGAGACAAACATTGTTCATAAATACAATTCTCAGATCTATCGCACTAACCAACATTTGCTATCCACGAACGCCGGGGATATTTTGTGTGTCACAATGTCTCCAACAGCCATGATACCGCAATCTGCTATCAGCTAAGAAAGCTCTATCACCATTTGCCCTTTTATTTCTTGCATAAGGCTACCATTCTACCTTCTGAGACTAAACGCTGTCTCCATCTGCATTTCCTGCATTGCATAAGGCTACCATTCTGCCTTCCGAGGTTAAGATCTACCTCCATTCATATTTGCATGGCTGAAAGATCGCCGTATTATTTATATTTGCATGGCCAAAAGATCACCACATTATTTACATTTGCATGGCTGAAAGATCGCCGCCTTAGTTACATTGGCATGGCTGAAATATCGCCGCCTTAGTTACATTTGCATGGCTGAAAGATCGCCACCATAGTTACATTTGCATGGGTGAAAGATCGCCGCCTTATTTACTTTTGTATGGCTGAAAGATCACCACCTTATTTACATTTTTGCATGGCGGAAAGATCACCACTTTATTTATATTCACATGGCTGAAAGATCACAGCCTTATTTATATTTTTCATGGCTGAAAGATCACCACCCACTGTATCTCATGGGCTGAAAGATCTCTAGATACTGCATCTCATGGGCTGAAAGATCGCAAAATTATCCAAAGGCATCATTTTTCGGAGGCACCATTTTCATAGCCTGAGAACGCCATGTCATGGCCTGAGGACCCCTTTTAATCTGCTGCATATCATTATTCAAAGTCATCATGGTTCGGAGGCATCATCCTCATGGCCCGAGAGTATCATTTCATGGCCTACGAATCCTTTATTACATGCTTCATGGCCCAGGATATCATGGTCTAAGGGCGTCATTCTTACCGTCCGAAGACAATCCTCATGGTCCGACAGGAATTGCATCATGTTTAAATTCATGCATAATATATGCTTGTATTGCTTATTTGCAGGTAAATCGACATGCAATGGCCATCTTGACAGAAGCGATTCCGCTCCAGTTCCCGCAGCCATATCGAACCCAAATATTCTCACAAACCTGCCGTACCCCCGACCCTAGATATTGCGTCCGTTCTTGAAAAATCTCCATCGACATACTCCGCCGACGAGTCCTGAACTACATATGGCCTAATTCCTATAAAACCAGGGATATGTAGGCAGATCGGAAGCCAGGGAACAATGTAAGCTCCGCGAACCATTTTGTTCGGTCAAAATTTGTTATCATATCTTTACCCGACAACTCTTTCATCCTTTCCGGTTAAAGAGGAGCAGTTGTTGATACCCAATTTTTCCTTATATATTTTTAATATGTAAATTAATTTCAAAATAGCATGTGCATGCATATATAAGTATGTACAAATGTTTTACTATTTTTCTTAATTTTTAAAGATTTTTAAATCAATTTATTGCCCTATTTTATCCGTAAAAACCCAATCATTATTCCTAAAATTATTATTTTTTGGTAATTCATTTATTGAATTTTCATATTTATACTAAAATGTGGTAATATAATTTTTACATATTTTTACAAAGTCATTTAGTATTTTTTAAAGTTAAATTGTATGTAATTATAATATTAGCCTCTTTTAGGATTAGTTACGTTTATATTCATAAAATTAGGTCTGATATTTTTAAATAGTTGATTATGTATTATAAATTATTTTGGTACTTTGAATTTATTCCCCGAAATTAATTTATTATTTTTATAAATTAAATAGGGAAAATTGTCTATTCAAGTTATAGCCAAATTTGGCTTTCAATTTTGACCAAAGTCGGGCCAATTCGTAGCCCAATATTTATTCTTATAACACAATCACTCGACCTAGACCCTATACACATCTACCCGACCCAAAAACCCATCAGATCAGGACCGTTGATCTAAAAGATCAACGGTTAGAATTTGTTCTTACCACTTTAATTCATACACCCCCCCCCCAAAAAAAAAACATAAGCCATTTTCTAAAGACGCCGCCTTCAGATGCTCTCATCTTCTCTTCTATCTCAAACCTAACCCTAGACACTGTCAATCGCCTCCTTCTCTGACAATCTCCGGCCACCTCCTTTCAACCCCAAGTCTCCAATGGGTTTCTCATCGCCTTGCTTAACATCTCCAAGGTCCTCAAGGGTCTCGGGCCACATCGATTTGGACCTAGGGTTTTCAGTTCTGTTGTTCGAGGCTTCTCTGGTATGATTTCGGGCAAAATCACACCATATGTGTTACGATTTGTGAAGTTACAACATGTTCTTTCAATTTCTATTTGGGTTTCTTTTTGAAATCCTAACTCTCTCCTGAATCTCTCAGAACGGTGTTATTTTTTCATGATTTAAGCATGTTTTCTTCTATGATCTGCTTATTCTTGAGATTATTCTGAAAGATCATCTACTCTGAACCGTTTGTACTTTCTTTGGAAAACTAGGGTTTCTCGGAGTTCTTTTACGCATGTTTCAACCGATTTCTTTGTGATTAAACCTTTTCCTTGTTTATTTTGGCCGATTTTATGCTTCTAATGCTTTTTAACTTGACTCTGCTAAAAACCCTAATTTGTAAAAATTTTCTTCACTCTGGTTATATGTGTTAGAATAATTTCTTTACTTTGGTTCTATGTGTCAGCATGTTTTTTTTGCTTTGGTTATGTGTGTTAGCCTGATTTTCTTTGCCTTGATTCTGTGTGTTGGCATGTTTTCTTCGCTTTGGTTATGTGTGTTAGCCTGACTTCCTTTGCCTTGGTTCTGTGTGCTAGCCTGTTTACTTTATTCTTGTTAATGTCTCGTGGTCACCATACTTTGAATATGTTCTGCTGAATCTTAGCCTACTTATACCACCTCTGAATGATTGTGCTTGCTCATATCTTGTTTCTTTCTGACTATATGGCTCACTCTGTTTACTACTATTGTTCATTCACCTCTATTTATATGTTGAAAATACAGAACCATGGCTTCCCATGATTGATTCTGATTTTCCTTAATTGTTGGTAATTGAAAGGTTTTCTTTCAAAGCCCTAGAATTCTACTCATCTATTTAAATTAACTGATTTCATTACCTTATCGACTATAGTACCTTGTTTTTACTATGCCGTTCCTTAATTGGGTTTTTCTGAATTTGGTCCTAATTGACTGCTCTATGCCTACTGAACCTTGACTCCTTCCTTATTTAATCATGCTTTGATTTTTTTCTTCTTGCCTTATATGGTACTGAATCTTTCTGTTTGATCTTGATTCCCTTAACTTAAGGGAGTACTTCATTGATTCTCTAATTGATTGATTCTGAGTTCTTAAATTAATATACTACTATGATTTTTATTGTATTTCACTACCTACTTTCAACTATAAATACCCTAAATTTTTGTCACGACCCAATTCCCAACCCCGGTCGTGATGGCACCTCTCGTGAAGACAAGGCCAACCAGAATAATGCAAATACCTCTTTTAGCAATTTCTAAACTTTTAGCAAATTAGAACAAGTGAAAACAGTGATAAAACGCAGAAATAATAATACCAGCATCTGATACCAACCCAACACAGCCCAAACCGGGGTGTCACAAGTCATGAGCTACTACAGAGTTTAAGAGAAGTCTTCAAAACATAAAGTCTGATACAATTGTGCGAAGGAAATCCAAAGATATGAAATAAGAGAGATAAGGGCTGCAGACGTCAACAACTACCTCGTCACTCCGACTAGCCTCCTGATCTGGGAAGAATCAGTGCTCAGGGGTAGACTCCACAATGCCTGTATCTGCACACATGGTGTAAGGAGTAATGTGAGTACTCCGACCCAGTGAGTAACAACAATAAATAATATCTGAAAGTAAGAAAATACTTAACAGCACAAGGCAGTTCTATATCAGGTAGCAAAAGCAGTAAAACAGTAGAACAGTACAGCATAAAAGTGAAATTCCCTTTTAAAATAAATCCAGTAAATCAGGTAAAATATCAAGTAAATAGTGAATAAAAATCTGCCCCTCGGGCCCAGTACCAATCGCTCATAACAGTATCAGCCCCTCGGACTCAGTATCACATCACTCAGATCAGTATCATCCTCTCGGGCTCAGTATCACATTACTCAGATCAGTATTAGCCCCTTGGGCTCAGTATCAAATCAGTCAAATCAGTATCAGCCCCTCGGGCTCAGTATCACATCACTCAGATCAGTATCAGCCCCTCAGGCTCAGTATCACATCACATGGGTACCCGCGCTCACTAAGGGTGTACAGACTCCGGGAGGGGCACCTTACGGCCCAAGCGCAATATCAAGCCACCTCGTGACATGTGTGCACGTGATTTTTGCCCCATACGAAATACTCCTACAAAATCCCAAGGAAATAGATTTTTTTAATTATTTACCATTTTATAGGATTTTGTAGGATTTTTATTAATTGTTTGCATTTTTGTGCACATTTAATTTTTATTTAAATCATGAAAAAATATCAAAAATATCATGCATTGCATTTGGGATTTATGTTATATTTTTAGAATTAATCATAATCAATTGCTTTATAAAAATTAGGAAATCACAAAAAAATAGCTCATTTTTATATTTTTTGTCTTTTAATTTTGGTTTATTGATTTTCCACTTTTAATATAAAATTAAGTGTTGTTTATAATTTTATAATTAACTAATTAGTTTAATTTCACACTTTGGATTATTTAGAATTTTTTATTATTAGGATTTTTTTTAAAAAAAAGAAAAGAAAAGGAATTTAGAAATAAAAGAAAGACTTGGAAAAGAATTTGAATTGGGTCATCTTTAAACACCCAAATTCGGCCCAATATTTCCCCTTCTCAAAATCAACTAAACCAACCCAACACCCTGCTGCCCCAACCCAAAAGAACCCGACCGACCCGTTTGTGACCCGCCCGTTGCACTAATATATAAACCATATTATAAAACTTTCCCCAAAAATTCATGAATCCTAAAATCCCGACCAGCGGCGCCTTTGTGCACTGTTCTGTCATCTTCTTCTTTCAACTCGCCTGAGTTTCGCCCAAGTTCACTCAAATGGGGCCCTTCCCCTCCACGTCATTTTACTCTAACGGTCTCTTGTCAGAAAGTAAGAATATTCCCCTTCGAATTTGCACAATTTCTGTACTATTGAGCGATTTGCTGGATGAATGGGAGCCGTGGATGGATGAAAATCGATCCATGCCTTCCATTTGTCCCTAAAATCATTCACAAAGGAGGGAATTTTTCGGATCCAAGGGAGAATCTTCGAGATTTTTTTGAGGTTATATATAAGGTAAGTTTCTTTTCCTGGAAGGTTAGAGAGAAAATATAGAAGAAGATTGGAGAAAACTCTTTCGAAAATCCAGGCAAACAAAAAAAAAAGTTTCCAGAGTTTAGTCATCATTTTTCTTTCAAGTCTTTTCTCTTCTTCTTCGGTCTTTCTTTTTATTTTTGTTTAGAAAAGATACAAAAAATGGCGTTCTCTTTTTCTTGTTCTTAGTGTTGTTTCGAGATCTAAAAAAAAGATTAAAAACGGTTTCAAGTTTTCCTTCTCTAATTTCCATTCAAAGGGGAGTTGATATAAACGACCTCGTCACTGTTGGAGCTGTTGTTCGAGTTTGAAGGGTTTAAATCTGGGTTCGAGTTGAGTTTTTATTCTTCTTTGTTTGTTGCTGCTGGTTCTCGTCGGGTTTCGGAGTCGACATTTGTGTATTGGCTGCTTTATTACTAAGAATTTTGGCTTAACAGGTGTCTTCCTATTACTCTGGTCTTTCTGGTTGTTTCTCGTTTGGTAGTTAAATGAGAGTTTGGTTGTTTTGATTGTTTGACATCAAAATAGGTGTGACCGTATTTCTGTTTGGGAACATTGAAATTAGTTTTCTTCTCTTATTGAAGTAAAAATGGAAGTTTTGAACAAGTTTATCAGTTAAGGAATAGGTCATATTTATGTATTCTTCCCTATCAAGGTTTTTTTTTAAAGTTCTTGGTGTTTTTATGATGGTCAGCTTTATCTATGTTTTATTTCCTTTTTTATGTGTTATCAGTTTAGGTTTGTTTGACATGGAAAACGATAAGATTTTTTTTAGGGGAATGGCTATTTGTCAGTTAGATAAATTTGGGCTAGGATGACTTCAAATAGAAATCTTTATTTTTGCTATTACAAACGAAATGGTGTTGAATCAGAATTGGAGGAAGGGAAGTGGCAATTGCAGGTTTAATGTAATGATTTTGGAATTAGAATGAAAAGGACAACAATTGTTATATTTCACCGTTTTTTTTGTAAATTTCTGTTAATGTTGTGGAAGAAATATTTTCAGCTATTTTACTATGTGCAATCTGTGAGCGTAAGTATGTTAATTTGGGGTGTAATTAATGATATGTACAACAATCCCTAAATTTAAACCTCAGTCTTGTGATTTTGTTCATTTTGGAGTAGTATGCACTAGATTCTGATTTGCTGGAATAATCCAATCTTGGTAAATTGAGAAGCTATTCGGAGGAAATGGAAACTATATAGCCTGGAGATGTGTATGTGTTTCATATGGAGAATGTGTTAAGGAAGCATGAATTTAGTTTCTTTTAAATGAGTATAACTTGTAATCTATGCCTTTTAGACATAGGGCCTCCATTCCCTAGTCGCTTTTAGCCGACGTTAGGGCTCAAATCCCTGAGTTGAGTGTTTTTCCTTTAGCCAACATTAGGGTTCCAATCCCTGAGTTGAGCATTTTTTCCTTTATCCAACATTAGGGCTCCAATCCCTGAGTTGAGCGTTTTTCCTTTAGCCGACATTAGGGCTCCAATCCCTGAGTTGAGCGTTTTTCCTTTAGCCGATATTAGGGCTCCAATCCCTGAGTTGAGCGTTTTTCCTTTAGCCGACATTAGGGCTCCAATCCATGAGTTGAGCGTTTTTCCTTTAGCCAACATTAGGGCTCCAATTACCGAGTTGAGCGTTTTCTTTTTAGCCAACATTAGGGCTTCAATCCCTGAGTTGAGCATTTTTTTTTCTCTAGCCAACATTAGGGCTCCAATCCTTGATTTGAGCATTTTTCCTTTAGCCAATATTAGGGCTCTAATCCCTGAGTTGAGCGTTTTTCCCTTAGCCAACATTAGTTCTCCAATCCCTGAGTTGAGCGTTTTTCCCTTAGCCGACATTAGGGTTCCAATCCCTGAGTCGAGCTTCTTTCCTTTAGCTTACATTAGGGCTCCAACCCCTGAGTTGCGCCTTTTTAGACATAGGGCCTCCATTCCTTAGTCTCCTTTATCCAACATTAGGGCTCAAATCCCTGTGTTGAGTTTTTACCTTAATCCAACATTAGGGCTCCGATCCCTGAGTTGAGCTTTTACCTTTTGCCAACATTAGGGCTCCAATCCCTGAGTTGACATTTTAGATATAGGACTCCATTCCTTTATCTTTTCCTTTCTAGATAGATGCAATTCTTTTTTTCTTTGTTGTAAATATCTCACGAAATTTTCCTAGTGAAAACTAGGGCAGAAAATTTCATTCGTTTGTTTGTTTTAGCATCTGAACAGGTTTTTACCTCAAGACACAGGGTTCGAGATGACCAAAGAATGAGTCTCGACCCAGAATAAAGAAAAGAAGAAATGCAACCAAAAGAGGTGAAGTGGACAAAAATGCAGATTGCTTGTGATATGACTAAAGTCACAAGCTTCGCATGTGTCGCGACCCAAAATCCACTAAGGGTCGTGGTGGCGCCGGATACCGCTGTCAGGCCAGCCAAATAGATTTCCGATTTAAAAAAATCCTTTTTAAATACATCAAATTCCAGAGTTTTCCTTCCATTTTCACAAATAAAAAGGTTTTGCTTCAATTCAAATTAACAATAACAATTAAATCAAACTTTTCGAAAACCATCCCAGAACCCGGTGTCACAAGTGCATGAGCGACTACTGATAATGAAATAAAATACAACCTATGTCCGGAATACAATGGACAAGAAAATAAATAATCAAAGTACAGAAAGGAACTACACTAGCTGCAGGTCGCCTCGCAATTTGCAGCTCACTTAGTCCCTGAATCGTCCGTGCTGCAGCGCCCAGTAGGCCGCTAAAATGAAATATATCTGTGCAACAAAAATGCACAGAAGTGTAGTATGAGTACGTAATAAACGTGTAATCAGTGAGTGTCCCGCCTAATCCCGAAGGAGTAGAGACGAGATGGTTAACTTTGACACACTCTAATGGTCCAATGATCATTTATTCTCATTTCACATATTAATCCGTGTATTTATTCTTTACGGACATGGTTCTAATCAAATAGAGGAAGCAAATAAATACGTAGTTCTTTCATAGGAAAATTTCCCAAATTTCTCTTTATAACATAATCCAAATATGTTTAATCCACAAAAGGGCAACAATAACTTAATCAAGTTCAGGCAGCAACACAGGCATGCGCAAATCATACCGAGGCGACGGCCCGATCCAACAGAAATAAATGTGCACTTGCCGAGGGTCGACGGCATGCCTATAGATGCGTCTATTAATCTGCCGAGGCACTCGACCCGTTCCAAAATAAACACACACAAACAGATAACCAGTCAGGAAGTCAACGTGGAGCAAATATCCGGGAAGAAGTCAATTCTCTTTTATTAATGAGAAAAACGAAGCTTAAGTCTTTAGAAAAATCCAATTATTACTTTATTGTGATCTATTACCCCGCTCGCGAATCATCCATGCGACGCGGTACATATAATATACATGCTCAGATAGCAAATTAGAATTTTATCGAGGAATAATTATCCAAATAAGCAAATTCTCTATTTAACAATTCAGGAATGATGTTTAATCTCTTTTAATTTGTTTACTAATCAAATGTGGCTTAAATAATTCAGGTCATCAATGAGTTCATAATTTAATTCAAGTATAACATGCTGATGGGTCCTAACTACCCGGACAATAGCATAATAGTAGCTACGCACGGACTCTCGTCACCTCGTGCGCACGTAGCCCCCACAACTAGGAGCACATAATCAATTTAACTCACCTATGGGGTTATTTCTCTCTCACAGGATTAGAAAGGAGACTCACCTCGCTCCGAAGACTCGAAATTGGCATTCTACATCCTTCCGAAGGTTTGAACCAATGCACAATGCACCCAAACTAGACAATTTAATGATGAACAAATGAGAATATACTCAAATACTTATTAACAATTCAGATTATACAAGTTCTCAACTCCGCTTAGTGAAATGACCAAAATGCCCTCGGGCCCACGTGCCAGGAATCCGAAATTTTTCTAAGGTAAAAGTTAACCATGACCTTAGGAATTCAAATATATAATTTTCTCCTACTTCCATTCCTAAAATAGTGGCTAAAATCTAAGTTTTATAATTTTCTAGGTTTTTCCACCAAAACCCAATATTTACACTAATTTCCATGCTTAATCTCATACATAATCAATGTATTTAGCTTATAATAAGTGGGAATAACTTACCTTAAC
>MU788110.1:0-15985 GCA_026770625.1 Nicotiana glauca
ATATATAATCAAAACAACATGAAAATGTGATTATTTAGGGCGTGATCATAGTCAAATTCACCTATTATCAGTAATTGATATAGATAATCTATCATAGATTAAGATTTAGTGATAATATAAAACTATTTATAATGTCAATGTCCGATAAATAACCGTTTACCGTTGACCAATCTAATCTGACTGTTACATTTTGAATATTTTAATTTCTTCAGTCAATCCAAATATCAAACCGAGAGAAGGAAGAAAAGGAGGCTGATGACTATGGTGATTTTGTCCACAGGAGACAAGGATCTTGGTTCAGAGTTATTTTGCCATATATTTTAACAAAAATAAAAATGTATTATGTCGTCAACGGGGATACCTTCACATTTAAATCAGTGGAATAAGAGGTCGTTTGGTAGATTGTATTAAAGAAAATAATACATGCATTAACTTTATATATTAGTAATATTTTCTTTGGTACACTTTTTCAGTCTATATATAACTAATACAAGCATTAGTTATACATTCTATTTGGTAATATTCTTTGTATAGCTAATGCATAACAAACTATGGTATTAATAATACCAGAGCTATTAATGCATACATTTGCATGATTAAAGATAAAATTATCCTTAAAATCTCTTAAAGCTAAATAATATAAAGGATATTTTTGTAAACAACTAATTTTTTTAAAAATTATGCAATGTATTTAAATTTTTAATACATTACATCAAATAGTAGGGGTGTACATGGACCGGGTTGGTTCGGTTTTTATCAAAACCAAACCAAACCAATTATATCGGTTTGGATTGGTTCGGTTTTGTCGGGTTTTTCGGGTTTTCGGATTTTTTTGTTACATGAATATTATTTAAAGCTTTGATAAGTGAATATATGTTTAGTAAATATGAAAAAAATTGACAAACATATGATTTATTAATATATTCTAGTGGGAGAAATTTTTTAGTAACACATGATAGTTATTTTCTTAATCGTCTAACAATAATTTTTTGTTAATTTACGTTTTCAAGGTTAATACATGAGAGGATCCCAAATATTTCTACATTTTCTAAAGAAAAATCACTACAAAGTCTTAAAAATATAAATAAAATTTATATATTTATATGTCGGTTTNTTCGGATTTTTTTACTCAATACCAAACCAAGTCAAACCAAACCTAATCAGGTTTTTTAATCGGTTTGGTTTGGTTTTTGGGTTTGGTGCGATTTTCCGATTCGGTTTGAACACCCCTATCAAATAGTATGTAAAAATTAATCTTTACGTAACTAATACTTATATTACTAACCTATACATTATTAATTATTGCATTACTAATACACCATATTCAACATTATTCTTATACGACCTAACAAACGACCTAATACTCTTAGTTGCCTTGTGGTTTACGCTGCTTCGGTTGGCCACCAAGTTTTACCAAACAAATTTCGTAAATCGACTTCATTGAATTTGTTTCTAGAAGTTGTTGAAACGACGGACCCCATTCTTTTGTTCGGTTAAATCACCCGATATTAAATTTTAGTGACGCAATTAATTTGAATTCGCGTTCAATAAGCTTATTAAAGAGACAAAATGCTTCCCATCGGAATATTCTTCATTTATAAAATTCAAACCTTAGACCTTTGTTTAAAGTGTACGTTTCCATGATGAAACATCATTCACAAATGTATGCCTCTCTAGCTTCCTTAAGAACCTAACCTTTTCATGCTTCATATAATTCTTGAAATTTGAACGGAGATTTCATACCAAGTCAAACTAGTTTTGTACTTTCTTTGTCACAAATTATTTGTCGCGTTATAAAAAAATAACCAAGTCAAACTAATTTTATACTTTCTCCGTCGCAAATTATTTGTCGTGTTATCAAAAAATAAATGTCTTAAATTATTTATCGTTTTAGAATTTTAAGACAATTTTTTTTTTCATTTTACCTTTTTAATAGTAGTAATTGTTCTTAAAGATTACTCCTCTATTATGGAATAAAAATTCAATGAAGAAAAGTTATATCCTAAAACATAAATAACGGTAAAACAGTCAAAAGCCCTCTTAGTTAATATTTTTTTAAGGAACGTGCAAAAGAAAATTACCTCAGATAATTTAAAACGGATGAAATAATAATATGAAAAAAATAAGAAGATTCCGTAGACAAAATAGATGTGACACAATCAGCTTCTTATTTGTTGTTTATATCTCATCGCATGAATTGAATATTAGAAATGGAAATTTTCATAAAGCACTATCTTTTAGTATTAATTAGTCATCTATAGATATCATTTGCTATTTACGGATTATAGATACATTTTCAGCGGTTATAAGATGTATTTGATGTATTTAAGCTATTGCATTCATGAATACAATAGCATAGAAAAGGCGTGAATCAGGGAAGTCCAGTTAATCAGTTGTTGTATTCGAGTGTATTCGACTGTATTCATGGAGTGAAACATGGGTAAGGGTGTTCATGGTTTGGTTTGGATCGGGTTTTTCCTAAAAAGAAACCAAACCAAATAAGTCGGTTTTTCAAATATTAGAACCAAATCAAACCAATTACGTCGGCTTGTTCTCGATTCAATTTATGTCGGATTTTGTTGGGTTTTTGATTTTTTCGGTTATTTGTCTGTTTTTTCTTAAATATAAGACACACACTACCAAACACATATTCCGGTGACCACATTTTCAACGTAACACTATCAACTCAATTGCCCTTTGAGAAATCTATTATTTACCAAGATATATTAATGATAATTGAATCAAATAGTGATGAATAATTTAAGGACTCAATTAAAAATATATTTTTTTAATACGAAATGGATTCTTTAACTTAACAAAAGAATACTACCAATCAAACTAGAATGTAATGGTAAAGAATTATACTAAAAGTGCAAACTATTAACATTTACCCTTAAATTTTTAAAACTTTGTATAAAAATATACATATATATAGGTGTAATAATAAATTTAAAATAGTTACTCCTATAGTCGGTTTGGTTCGTTTTTTTTTTTTTTTTGGTTTTTTCTGATTAAAGCCAAAACAAAACCAAATTTGATCAGTTTTTAAAACTCAAAACCAAAACCAAACCAAACCAAAAAAGTATCGGTTTTTTGATCGGTTTGGTTTGGTTTTCGGTTTGGTTCGATTTTTCGGATTTTTGTGAACACCCCTAAACATGGAATTATAGCTGGACAAATTATTGTATTCGACTGTATTCACGGCGTGAAATAGAGGATTACACTATTTTTAAAACGGAAAGTGGATCAATTAACATAATAGGCTCCTAATATAACTCAACAAACTCAATTATAACACACAAAAATTGTATTTTCAGCTATAAAAAAGATTCTCAACTGAAAAATATCCCAAAAATATAGCAATCTTTAGAGAAATGATATAATACATCTACAATAACAACAACAACAACAACAACCCAGTGAAATCCCACTAATGGGGTCTGAGGAGGGTAGTGTGTACGCAGACCTTACCCCTACTCCGAATGAGTAAAGAGGCTATTTCCGGAAGACCCTCGGCTCAAGAAGACAAAAAGACAAACGAGACAATATTAGTAACACCATAAAAATAGCATGAAAGTATACACACACACACACACACACACACACACACACACACACACACACACACACATATATATATATAGGAACAACATGAAAATAAATGAATAATACATAGCCAAAGCAAAATAGTATCCCTACCAAACTAGTCTCCCAAAATTATGGCATAAGGCAAAACTCAATTACCTCCTAGCCTATAACCCTAATACTCGACCTCCACATGTTCCTATCAAGTGTCATGTCCTCGAAAATCTGAAGCGTCACCATATCCTGCCTAATCACCTCCCCCCAATACTTCTTGGGTCTCCCTCTACCTCTCCTCGAGCCCTCCACAACCAGTCGTTCGCACCTCCTTATCGGAGCATTTGGGCTTCTCCTCTGAATGTGCCCGAACCACCTGAGCCTTGCTTCCCGCATCTTGTCATCGATAGGGGCCACGCACACCTTCTCCCTAATATCATTATTCATAAACTTATCCATCCTACTATGCCCGCGCATCCACCTCGACATCCTCATTTCTGCTACCAATACATCTGAATACATAAATTATATTAATTAAAAAAAATATATGAATACATTCATGACATATAGCGAGACAATAAAATACATAGAATACAGCACGATACATTGAAATACAATGGAAAAAAAAGATAGTCAATACAATGAAATAAATAGAATACAACGAGATACATTGAATTACAATTAAAAAAAAGATAATAATTATAATTAAATACATGAAAATACACTGAAATATATTAACAGAAAATCAAGTTGGTCAACCCCAAACTCCGCCGTCTTTGTTCAAGAACAAACCCTAATTTTCAGTGAATCCGTCGTAGCAATGTTTGAAGGTCCACGTGACACCTTTGAGATTTGAAGGTACAACACGCGACACCTTGTTTCATTACCTGCTACCCAACAGATTCAATCTCGGCCGTCGACCCCATTGTTCCATCAGCCATTGTATCCAAGACTTTATATTTTGTCGGTGGTCATATTGAATTCCCTCCGATGAAATCCTAAAGACTCTGTCACCGACGGACAAGACTGATTTTATGAGATCCCCTGAAATCCCATGGTTACCTTCCTCAAAGCACTCAATAGTTGCAATCGAATCCAGAATTTTTGAAATTGATTCATTGCTTAACGACGCTAAAGACTTATAATTGAGTTTTGATGGATTGCGAATGAATTTTTGCCTGGGGAAGACTCGATCAGGAAGCTTGAGGTCCGCTGTTACCCAACATATTCAATTCGGTGCAGGAATTGATTGGAATGAAACGAAAATAGTGAGGGTGAGAGAAATTTTGAGATTGAGCATCGTACTTTCAGGGAACGGGGGAAGAGAATGGGATGCATCAAAGTAGAGAGAGAAAGAAAATAGTGTAACTAAACATCGTATTTAGTGGCTTCGGGCTAGGAGATAACCAAAATTAAATATTTTGCTATAAACCTTAAAAGGTATCTATAGAATATAATTTTTTTAAATAATATTTATTTAAAATAAATAAATAAAAGGGAAAATGCACAATTACCCCTCTGACCTATACCCGAAATCCCAACTACACACTTTTTCTTTGCGGGAATCCTATTCCCCCCTAAACTTATTTTAAATGTAATTGTTTGCACCCTTAACGATGACAACCAAACTCTTGGCAAGTGGTGAGCTACACGCGCCCCACCATGCATTTTTAGTACTTTTTTTATTCTTTCTTTTTCTTATTTTTTTTCTTATTTCTTATTATTCTCATTTTTTTTTTGGTTATTTCATTCTCTTTCTTGTTGTTTTGGTCACTGGCGGCATAAAATGGTGGTCGTCGGAATTTCACAAATACCATTTTTTTGGCAATTTTTTTCCGACGATAGATATTTATCCCGATCTAAGTGTATTTTTTTTTCTTATTTCTTATTATTCTCATTTTTTTTGGTTATTTCATTCTCTTTCTTGTTGTTTTGGTCACCGGCGGCATAAAATGGTGGTCGTCGGAATTTCACAAATACTATTTTTTCCGGCAAATTTTTTTTTCCGACGATAGATATTTATCCCGATCTAAGTGTATTTTGTTATATATATATAATTTCTTGAAAGTATAATTTATGTGTGGGAGAAAGAGCAAAAGAAATAAAAATAAATATAAGTTGAGAAAAAAAAATTCAATTAAAGTTTCAATACATTATTTTTTTCGTCGTGGGAAGGTTTTCCGATGATGAATTTTTTCCTTTGCTTATGAATAGATCTTTTTGAGAGTTTAATTTGTGTGTGAAAAGAAAAAAATGAAAGAAAACGGTTAGAGAAAGTTATCGGTGAATGAATATCCACCGGAATTAGAGAAGAAATAAAAAAAAGTAAAAGAAAAAGAAAAAGGAAAAGGAAAAGGAAAAAAAAGTAAGAAAAAATGGTAAAAAAGAATAAAAAAATAATCTGAAAATCGTTTTTTCTTGCTTCTCAGGGAGAGTGAAATACACACACTGTGTCGCGTCAGCGTTAAGGGTGCAAATAATTACATTTAAAATAAGTTTAGGGGGTAGTAGAATTTTCGCAAAAAAAAAGTGTGTAGTTGAAATTTTGGGTATAGGTTAGGGGGGTAATTGTGCATTTGCCTTTACTATTAAAGGTAAAAATTTCTATTAGAAACTTGAACTTGTAGGGCTAGCTTTTTTGTAAACCATTTCATGTCCAAGAGCTTCATTATGACAATTCCAAAGGTGATAGCTTCAATCTACCATGAAACTATCACGCTCCAAGTAAGCATTCAGGAGGATAGGGATAAGGAGACTGGAATTAGCCACGAAAATCTCGTGGCTTCTTGTTCCAAAACCAATGTGCTTACACCTAGCATAGAAAATGATCCCTTATGTTTGAGGATATGCCTATAATACCCTTAAGTATGCACTGAGCAGTTTGATCCTTTACATTTATCACTATCAAATATTTAATAATTTAAATCCGTTAGATTTACGAAAACTGTACGAAAAAGAAAAAAAAATTAACCTTAAATACCAAGAAAGACCCATCAAAACCTAAGAAATGCAACACAAAAACTGCACTAAATACGAAAAAGGACAAAATAGCATAAATTACACATCAAAAACTACACCAAACTCTAGAAATAATTTTAAAATAACATAAACTATAAATAAATTAATAAAAAAGAAAACACAAAAGATGCATCCCGAACTTGTCCAAAAAAATTAGTTTCCAACTCAACCTTTACGGGCGTTCTTTTTCCACCCTTTACTTGTCCACACTGAATTTAAAATCCCCCTGAATGATGACATAGCAGAGAAGGTGGTTTCACTCTCCCAAACTCGAGTAGAACCATGAAAAGAATATTAATTACATGCTAAATCATACACATATTATATTTTATTTGATATTACATATTTAACTTAGTTATTCGTGAGTCCCACTTTCTTTAACTTATTTTTCTTTTTTCTTTTATTGTTTTTCTCTCAATCCTTTGTTCTATCTTCTCTTCTCCAACCCAAAATACACGGCCCGTGCTACACCCCCACCATTACTGAACCGCCTAATCTCCCGTCCTCCTTCACCCATCATTTTCCTTCCCACTTGACCCATGCCTCTAATATTTTTCCAACCTCATTTTCATTAACTCGTCTCAAAAGATCAAATAAAATTACCATTAGGAAAGAATGAAATATTTTTTGTAATTTCTAGCATATTTTATAAACTTAGGTTATTGTCCAATATACTTGTGAGCATTTAGAAATTTAAAAAAAAAAGAATAAATTGTTTATGTTGAAGTTTAGACTATTACTTCAAGAATAATAATTCCTTAAGTTTAACCATAAGGATTCTGCTTGAAACTTTTGGTGTTTAAATTGTTTAACATAAAGAAGTCAATATTGACAATATTGAACCCGTTAATCACATATTTTATGAAGTGAGTTATGTGTATGAATGTTATCCGTATCTTGTCCTATATATTTTGAAGCTATGATGTTGTAATTTATTTTATGTTTGTGATTAATGTTTGTATAGTTTGTTTATCACCAAAGTGATCAAACTAGACTGTTTAAAGTATTCACATGCATAAAATCCTTAAATATTTATTTTACGTGTGCATTTATGTTTATAGTTTGTTAGTCGCCAAAGTGGCCAAACTAGTACATTAATGAAAAAAATGCATACATAAAATTGTAGTTTATCCATGAAATTAATGAAATGCCTATAATAAAAATTAGTGGATAAATTAATTTTCACTATTGCTAGAACTTAATGATTTACCTAAAGGTGAATCAATTATTCTATGAATATGATGAGGTAAATTAATATTCTTAGTTAGATATATATTGTCTGTCCAAAGATGGCATGTATATTTGATTAAAAAATATTTAATTACCTATTAAAGACTAAATGGCATTTAAATTATGATGGTGTGTCGTAGTATTTACCAAAAGGAGAATTGCGATATGCTTTAACTGTTTTGTTGAATCCATATTGATTTGTGAGCATGTATTATCTATTTTGTAGCTATTCCTTTTCATTCGTTTGCTTCATCTTTTACTGTGTTCAATAGATTGAACTTCTCTGAATGGTGTGAACAATTCCAATTCCACTTAGGTGTGATGGATCTTGACTTGGTTCTACTGAATGATAAGCCCGCTGCCGTTACTGATTCGAGCAGTGCAGATGATAAGTCTTTGTATAAAGCATGGGAACACTTTAACAGGCTAAGACTTATGTTTATACGAATGAATATTGCCAACAACATTAAAAGTACTATTCCACAAATAGAAAGTGCCAGGGAATACCTAAAGTTTGTGGAAGAACGTTTTCGTTCTGCAGATAAGTTTCTCGCTGGTATACTAATGGCTAAACTCATGACCATGAAGTTTGATGGGTCGCGTACTATGCAAAATCATATCATCGAGATGACTAACATTTCAGCAAGACTTCAGACCTTGTGGATGAAAGTGGATGATTCCTTCTTGGTTCAGTTTATTCTGAACTCGTTGCCTCCTGAGTATGGACCTTTCCAAATTAACTATACATTATTAAGGATAAGTGGAATGTTAATGAATTGTCCAGTATGCTTACTCAGGAGGAGTCAAGACTTAAGAAACAAGGGGGTCATTCAATTAACTTCATGGGTCAAGGAGATGGTAAAAGACTTAAAGTGAAGGCCAACAAGTTAAAGAAGAAGAAAGCACCTATTAAAGCTCAACAGGATGCTAACAAGGAACATAAGACAGATACGTGTCATTTCTGTAACAAGGAAGGATACTATCAGAAAGATTTCCTGAAACGTAAAGCTTGGTTAAAAAAGAAAGGTATAATTAGTGCTTTTGTATATTTCGAATCAAATTTAGTAGAAGTTCCTAATAATACTTGGTGGCTTGATTCCGGTGCAACTGCTCATGTATCTACTATGTTGTAGGGATTCCTCATGATCCAAACTACAAATCCAAATAAGGATTTCTTGTTCATGGAAAATCGTATGAAGGCTCCAATTGAAGGCATAGGGACTTATCGTTTGATCATGGAGACTGGACGTCACCTTGATCTATTACAGACTCTTTATGTACCTTCAGTTTCTAGGAATTTGATTTCTCTTTCAAGACTTGATATTTCTGGATTTGATTAAAGTTTGGAAATGGATGTTTCAATTTATATAAAAATGCTATTTTTTATGGTTCTAATTTTCTTAGTGATGGTTTATATAAATTGAAACTCGATATTGGTTTTTCTGAATCCCTCCTTACTGTTCAACATAATGTTGGAATTAAACATAGTTCACTAGATGAAAGTTCTGTTTACTTGTGGCATAGACGTTTGGGTCATATATCCAAAGAAAGGTTAGAAAGATTAGTAAAGAATGAGATTCTTCCGAATCTAAATTTTACTAATCTTACTATATGTTTGGATTGCATTAAGGGAAAGCAAACCAAGCATAGTAAGAAAGGTGCCACAAGAAGCACCCAGCTTTTTGGTGGAGAGAAATATTTTATAACTTTTATCGATGATTTTTCACGTTATGGACACATCTATTTGCTGAAAGAAAAATCTCAAGCAACAGATGCTCTCAAGGTGTTTGGTGATGAGGTTGAAAGGCAATTAGATAGAAAGGTGAAAATCATTAGGTCAGATAGAGGTGGTGAATATTATGGAAAGTATAATGAATCAGGACAATATCCAGGTCCATTTGCGAAGTTCCTCGAGGAACGTGGCATATGTGCACATTATACTATGCCGGGAACACCTCAACAAAATAGTGTTGCAGAAAAGCATAATCGAACACTTATGGGTATGGTTCGGAGAATGTAAGTAACTCCTCATTATCCAAATCATTGTGGATGTATGCTCTTAAAACTGTTGTATATTTATTAAACAGGATTCCTAGTAAGGCGGCTCCAAAGACCCATTTTGAACTGTGGACAAGAAGAAAACGTAGTTTAAGGCACCTTTATAATCCACAAGAAAAGAAATTAGATTCTCGAACAGTAAGTGGTTACTTTATTGGTTACCCAGAGAAATCTAAAGGGTATGTGTTTTACTGTCCAAACCATAGTTCGAGGATTGTTGAAACCGGTAATGAAAGATTCATTGAGAATGGTGAAGTTAGTGGGAGTGTTGAAAAGCAAAGTGTGGAAATTAAAGAGGTGAGGTTCAATACTCTATTAGCCAGAAATGTGCCTACTTCCACACAAATATCAAATATTGTTCCAGTTGTTGAAGAACACTTTGACAACACCGAGTAACATTTGGATGAAACACTTCATGAAGAAACTAACTCACAAATATCTGACGCAAATGAACCACAAGAAATACCATTAAGAAAATCTCAAAGAGTTAGAAAATCGGCTATTTTGGATGATTACGTGGTTTATTTGCAAGAGTTCGATTTTGACATTGGTCTTAATAAGGATCCGATTTCATTTTCACAAGACAAAGAAAGTAATGAGTCTAACACATGGATTGATTCCATGAAGGAAGAGTTAAAATCCATGGAATACAATAAAGTCTGGGATCTCATTGAATTGCCAAAAAGTTCTAAAAGAATCGGGTGTAGATGGGTCTTTAAGACCAAACGTGATTCAAATGGCAATATTTAGAGATACAAAGCCAGACTTGTTGCCAAGGGTTATACTTAGAAAGGAGGCATTGATTATAAAGAGACCTTTTCGCCGATCTCAAAGAAAGACTCGTTAAGAATTATTATGGCTTTGGTGGCTCATTACGATTTAGAGTTACACCAAATGGATGTGAAAACTACATTTCTTAATGGAGATCTCGAGGAAGAAGTGTATATGGACCAACCAGAGGGTTTTGAAACTAAAGGAAAAGGTCAAATGGTGTGTAAACTAAAAAAGTCAATATATGGACTTAAACAAGCCTCATGACAATAGTATATAAAGTTTAATGATACCATAACATATTTTGTATTTGTGGAAAATATCGTTGATCGGTGTATATATGAAAAGATCAGTGGGAGCAAGTTTATATTTTTAGTCCTATATGTTGATGATATTCTACTTGTTGCTAATGATTTAGGCAAATTGCATGAGACTAAAGATTTTCTCTCACAGAGAATTTTGAAATGAAAGATATGGGTGAGGCATCCTATGTGATATCAATAGAAATATTCCGTGATAGATCATGAGGATTATTAGGATTGTCTCAGAAAGGCTATATCAAAAGAATTCTAGAGAGATTCAATATGAACAATTGTTCAGCAGGAATTGTTCCAATTCAAAAAGGGGATAAGTTTAGTCTCATGCAATTTCCTAAGAATGATGTAGAGCGAAAAGAAATAGAATCAATTCCTTACTCTTCTAATGTTGGTAGTCTGATGTATGCTTAGACTTGCACAAGACCGGATATTAGCTTTGCGGTCGGAATGTTAGGAAGATATCAGAGTAACCCAGGAATTGATCACTGGAAAGCTGCAAAGAAAATTTTGAGGTACCTGAAAGGAACGAAAGATTGCATGCTCATGTATAGAAGATCCAAGCATTTAGAAGTTGTTGGATACTCGAATTCAGATTTTGCTAAATGTTTTGACACTAGAAAATCTGTGTTTGGTTATTTGTTCCAATTAGCCGAAGGAGCAATATCGTGGAAGAGTGTCGAACAGTCTGTTATTGCTACATCCACGATGGAAGCAGAATTTGTGGCATGTTTTGAGGCTACAATTCATGCATTATGGCTGCGAAACTTTATTTCAGGACTTGGGGTTGTCGACATCATTACCAAGCCGCTAAAAATTTACTGTGATAATTATGCAGCAGTATTCTTCTCCAAGAACGATAAGTACTCCAAAGGTGCCAAATATATGGAATTAAAGTACTTTACCGTCAAGGAGGAAGTTCAGAAACAAAGAGTGTCACTTGAGCATATTAGAACAGATCTCATGATTACAGATCTATTAACGAAAGGTTTAAAGCCAAAGATATTTAAAGAACATGTACATAGAATAGGTCTTGGCTGTATTTATGATTGATGTGTCTATGATGTTTTGACACTCTGAGCTCATTTATATGTTTCTGATATACATTAGCGATTTCTTGTTTCTCATAATGGTGTACACATTATTGTTTTGAGATATTACAGGATAAGTCCCAAGGAGACATTATTGTGGACCATAATACTTTATCGCTTATGAACCTGATACAAAATATTACTAATATTGTAGTATATGGAAGGGAGTATGTAGACAAATTATGTATAACCGCCAAAACTCATATTTACTAGTTTATCATATTATGGTATTTATGATGGATATTATAGAAGAGATTTGTTGTCACGACCCGCTTCTATAATAGGTCATGAAGGCGCCCAACGCCAATACTGGGCAATCCAAGTGCGGAAAATATTTCTAACTTTTTACGTTATTATTATCAAAATTTAAGTGAGATAAATACCCCAATTGGATTCAAAACCAGAAGTGATGAATAATGTAAGTAGCATAATAATACAACCCTAAAGTAAGTCCACTAATGTGTGTGCCAGAACCAGGTGGCACAAGCTACGGGAAACTAGTAGAATATACACCAAAAGAATATCATACTATCCTACTGTCTGAATCAGGGTAGACAGAAAATAAAAGTACAAAGGAAAGACCTCTTCGGCTGCGGGTCGGCATTGAGGAAAAGCAGCTCACCGTAGAATTTCCAAGTCCGCTCATGAGTGCGCACCACAATGATTACCAGATCCACCTGCCTCATATCCTATACATTTAAGTACAGAAGTTTAGCATGAGTACATAAACAATATGTACCCAGCAAGTATCCCGTCTAATCTTGAAGAAGTAGAGACGAAAAGTCGAATCGATACTTACTAAGGTCATGTAAAATGAGGAGAATTTATAATAAGCAGAAATAACTCAAAACGTAAGGATTAGTAAGTATAAAATAACAATTTTTCCTTTAGATTTTCATCATGACCGTCCATTTATATATTTAAGCAATTATGAAGTCTAACCCACAGTAGAATGCCAAATAAGTCATGCGCAGGTAATCACCGAGAAACGTACGGCCCGATACAGCATAAAAGTAAATTGTGCACTGCCGAGGATCGAACGACTCGAACCATAGATGAATCTATTACCTCGCTCGCGAATCACCCATGCGACGCGGTCAAACAGAAATAAGTTCATTGACAAGCAACAAACAGGATAAGGGCCATTCTCTAGTCTCATTCTTCTTAATCAAATAATTCATACGAATCCAGGTTAATCAAATTGTACTAGAATATCACGTAAAGCATACTTATGGCTCCCAGACTACCCGGACTTAGCATAAAAGTTGCTACGTACGGACTCTCGTCACCTAGTAGGTTCGTAGCCCCCCGAATACAATGACAATTAATTCAATTATTATGCCTATGGGGACAATTCCCTCTTACAAGGTTAGAAAGGAGACTCACCTCGCTCCAAAGCGCACTTCCAATATCAAGAAGAAGCCCAAGCCCTCAAATTTAGAGCCGAACGATCTCAAATTAATTAAATAAAGTAAGAACTAATTAATATAAGCTCACAAGATCGAATTCTAGCGATTCAAACCATTTCCCAACTATTTACATGAGTTTCCTAGATTCCAACCCCGGGCCCACGTGCCTGAATTCCAATTTTTTTTTAAAAAAAGTTGTTTTCTATAACCTAAGGATCAATAATATATGATTTCTACTTCATTTCATATCAAATTTCGTGGTTAAATCTTAGTTTTATTAAAACCCTAGGTCTAGCTCTAACCCCTTTGATTTTACCTAGTTTTTGGTGTTTAATCTACCTAATATACATGTATTTAAACTAAGGATGAATGAAAATAACTTACCTCACAATGCTATGTTGAAATCCCCTCTTTGGAAGCTCTCAAATCGACCAAGTGTAGAGTAGAAATGAAATAAATGCTCTAAGTCCCGTTTTTAAAAACTATGCCCAGTCCTCTGATGTCGCAATTGCGATGCCAGGCTCGCAATTGCGACAATTCATTCGCAAATGCGAACTGCCCCCTTTCCTACCTTGATCGCAAATCCGATGGAGGGGTCGCAAATATGGACACCCCATGGTTCGCAAATGCGAAAAAAAGCTCACAAATGCAAAAAAAAGCTCACAAATGCGGACACCCTTGGGTTCGCAAATGCGAAGAAGAAGGTCGCAAATGCGACCACTACCCAGCCGGTCCAAGTTTGCAAATGTGATGCGACCCTCGCAATTGCTCAATTGAGATGACCATATCGCAATTGCGAGACCTGCAGAAGGGCAAAAATACCAGAAAAACTGGTGTGATTTCCTACCTCCAACCATGCCCGAATCTCACCCGAGCCCTCGGGACTCCACTCTGAACACTCACCCAAGTCCTACAACAATGTACAAACTTGTTCAAGCAATAAAATTGCCTAATTAACACCTAAAACAACGAATTTAACACCAAAATGCTTGAAATCCTCAAGAACGCCCAAACTCCTATCTTTTTAACCGAACGTCCGAATACCGTCAAATCAATCCCGTTTCTCACCAAATTTTACAGGCAAGACTAAAATATTATACCGAACCTGTACCGGGCTCTGGAGCTAACATACGTTCCCGATATCAATGTGATCAAGCATTTTTTCTTTTTTATTAAACTATTAGGATTTCTTTAATAATTTTCAATAAAAATTCATTACTTGGGCTAGGGACCTCGGAATTCGATTTCGAGTATACGCTCAGGTCCCATATTTTTTCACGGACCTCCCAGGACCGTCAAATCATGAGTCCGGGTCCATTTTATCAAAAAGTTGATCGAAGTCAAACTTGATCTTTTAAGAGAATCTTAAAGAAATGATTAGGCATATTTCACTCAAAATTCTTCCAACTCCCGAACCAATTGTTCCCGCAAGCCGTAATTTAGTTAAAGCAAGTACGAAATGTTTTACTTAGGGGAAAGGGGTTCTAAAAGGAAAAACGACTGTTGATACCCAATTTTTCCCTATATATTTTTCTATATATACTTAAATACTTACAAAATAGCATGTGTATACATATATAAGCATTCCCAAAAGTTTTGGTATTTTTTCTCAATTTTTAAGGTTTTTGAGAATCAATTTGTTGTCTATTTTAACAGTACAAAATCCAAAATTATTCCCAAAATTATTATTTTTAGGTGAATAACTTATTTCATCCCATATTTACAAAAAAATATAATTAATATGATTTTTGCATATTTTTAAAAATTTATTTGGCATTTCTAAATCTAAATTGCATATAATTGCAATTGTAGCTTATTTTGTAATTTATAGTATCTTATAATTATAAAATTGGTTCCAATATTTTTAATTTAATATTTGTATACTATTTATTGATTCAGCACTTTCAATTTGTTTCAGAAATCCTTTTATTATTTTTTATAAATTAAAAGGGAGAAATTGGCTATTTAAAACTTGGCTAGATTTTATTATAATTTTAGCCAAATTGCGTCCCAATTCAGCCCAATCTTAACCCCAAATGAAACAACCCAATTACAATTTTTAAACCCGCCTCTGATCAAATTTCAAACCCACCCGGTCGGTCTTTTAATCTAGACCGTTGATCATTTTGATCAACGGCCACAATTCCTTATTACCTTTTTTTAATTCCCAAACCACCCTAACCCTATCTCATTTCCCAAATCTGCCGGCCTAAAGTCCCTTCGTCTCTCAGTCTCTCTCTAACACCCGAAACCCTAGCCGCCATTAACTGCTTCTCCGACCAAATTCCACCGGCGTCCATGGCTTACCAGGCCATGGACGGCCTATGCTCTCTTCCCTTCACCCCAAATCGTGTTTGCTCAAGGCTTTCAAGGTTCAACCTCAACGAGACCTGTTCAGATCCTCCGCCGATTTGTGTTCCTGTGGCTTCTCCGGCTCCGTTCCGACGTGTTCGAGCCTCAAGAGCCTAGATATGGTCCAGACCTGTTCCAGGCCAGATCCTTTCCAAGCCTTCTC